>VDFB02090909.1:0-28825 GCA_007258455.2 Sequoia sempervirens
TGTTGCACCTTGCAAACTATTCATTATAGTTCATAACTATCCAAAAATAAATAAGAAGTGTTTTTTATAATGCAACAAATTATAATATTTCATCAAAGATTCAACTACATTATTTTTTAATGAAACTCATTCAATTTCATAAATTAATTTTACATTAAACTTTTAAGTTAATTAAAATCCCTAAATTAAGCGAATTATTTATATATTTAATTTGCCTAGATAAAACTCACATATAAGAAAATAAAAATAAAACCGAAAGTGTCGAATGAACATAGGACCTCTTCTTTTCTGCCTATCTAGACGCGTTTTGACACTTTTTTAAAATTCCCAATTATTTTATCAGTTCCGCCTTAGGGTTTCTGATTTAGGATTTGTAAGAAGTTACATAGGCAGATTGAATTCCTGCCTAATGTTAGGTTTCTCTATTTTTATTTCATTGTTCTGGACGATTTTCTGCTGGTATTTTCTTCGTCGCGGCTTAAGTAATGGTGAAACTATCAGGTAAACAAACGATCTGATGGGTTTTATTTTCTTTAATTAATGGGCGTGTAAAATTTTTGTTGTTACAGTTTTGGTATTTATACCGAGTTTTGCGGTTGAATTTGCAGGTGCCGGAAATGTGTATCACAAAGTTCGATGGAGAGTTGTTCTCGCATTTTCTGTCCAGAATGGACGGAATTGGAAAGATATGTAAGTAAAATTGTATAAAAAATTGATGAAATAAAATCTTTAAATCAGAAGATCTGGTGGAAAGACATCACACATGCTGTATGAGCTTTAAAACTAGCAAAATTGAACGACAGCTTTTAGATTTCTTCTCAAATTTATTAATTTTTCCTTCTGTTTAAAATAGACAATAAATTACTAAAATAGCACACAGTTCCTTTTCCCCCAATTTAAGTAATTTCTATACTTAAAAATTTGTATGTAGACTTTTCCCAAATTTAATACTTAATTATTCGTAATGGAGAGCCAGAGGATTTTTTCTCAAAGTTTAATAAATTTGTACTAAATACATTTAGATTTTGTTTCTTCCTATTTCACCTGGCATTAAATGTTGTCAAGTGCCATATTTAGTCTGTGGGATTCCATATTTGTCATTCGGACAAATTAAGTGGGAACTTGAATTTGACCTGGTTTACCATAAAAGAACTGAAAGAACTCCAAGGTTCTTATGCTTGTCCACAACTCAAACTGTGTTAAAACCATATTTTAAAGTGAAAAATGACCTCTTTTAGTTATATTTTTGAAAGAATACACGATTGCATAATAGTATGCTGCATAGAAAAGTAGTCTAACTATCTAACGTTATGGAGATAAAACACAATTGAAAAAAAACAACAGCCAACAATAGACAGTCTAAATATCAGGGGCAGAAATAATCAAATGCTGTCAAATTTCATCCATTTGAGCACCGTAAGTCACATTTTATGAACAGCTCAGTCAGATTCACCTAAATAAAGTTATATCCTTCCAAAAAAAGTTACAAGCCCTTTCTGTAAACAACTGCTCTATGGCAGCTGGGAGGCTGTCCAAAAGGATAGTCCTGCGTTTCGATCCCACTCTCTGCAATGGTTCTATGCCAACTGTCCAAAAACCACAGTTAAAAGATGTAATACAACTGATTCTACTTTCACAATGTAACTATGATTCTGAAATAGAATCTCTGCTCAGAACTGGAAAATTGATACACACAGGGAAAAAACTAGTTCATATTTCTGTGAAACTCAAATAACAGCGCACCAGAATTGTATCACACAAAATAAGATTGTTTTTGATATTCAACTCAGACAATACAATCGATCTGGTAAAATGACTTTGATTGAAGTTACAGACCAGATTAACAGACCCGTGCCTATCACAAAGTCATCCCTGAACTCCTCGCTGGCCCGTAATGGTGCTAGTTCCCAGTCAGTTGCCTCAGATAGCTTCGCACAAGGAATGTTTGATCACCAATAGTGAGTCGCAGATGACAAGAGATGCAATCGGACTTCAAGGTATGGCGCCGGCAGTATGCTGGAAGATCTGGTAAACATATACAGGACTGCCGTAGCGGATATGTTATTCCTGGACCGGAGATGTATCGATCAATTCCGATATGATCATAGTTGCCGGATGCTGAACTTGGACCCGTCAGACCCCTTAGGATAGAAATGTTCCCATGAATGCTGAAGGATGTGACGCTATCTTGCGGATTGGAACCCTGAGTGTGATGGCACTGTAGGATAATTGTGGCCAGAGCCTGAGGCTTGGCCATGGAGGGTGTAATTGCGGCGTTTGTCCAACACTAGAAGCCAATGAACTGAACCGTATGTGAATTCGATTGGAAAGTGATAATGCAAATTAGATAAGTTGCAGAATTTTGGAAAATCTGCATCTAAAATAAAATATATTCAATATTGCTTCTGCCACATTTCATTTAAAACTACTCAAAGAATTTCATTGAGATGCTAATTGTCTGGCTAACGAGGGATATACCCGAAGCCAGAAAATTTGAGATCATGCTATTAAGACATTGACAATAACATAACTTAATATGATTACAGCTAAAGTTAATATGATGCATTTTCTTCAAGTTTCTACTACACATTTGTTGATTAATATAATTTCCAGGAACCTTTCAGCACAGACTGTAGTAACAACCTCAGGGTATTAAAACACCTCCAAAAGGTTTATTCCCAACTAGCCAATTTTTGGATAGTCAACAAACTGAAGCCAGAAGATTGAGTCAAGGATACACATGTTAATGACCTCGGGGAATAATTTGAGATTAAGCATACAATAAAGAACATTCAATCCTAGCAGACAATATGATAGATAACTGTATGGAACATTGGAACCCATTAAAAAGTTTAATGGAGTGTGCTATATTGAAGGCTCTCAAAGAATGCATTTCCAAGCTATAGGACAAGGAAAGTATCTGCATTTTCTCAATCACAAGCTGATGCAACTAAAAATGTCTTACAAGTTTGATAAGGATGACAATGCAGATGGAAGAGATAAATTGGACAGCAAAAAAACCATTAAAAAATTAGAAAGAAATTCTACTCTTTTTACAGAGCAATTATATTTAATCAGTATCGCAATTTATGCTGGGATATTGTTACAACAACATGCTTACATGTTAATGATGGTGATATATCAGCAATTCTGATGGTTTGGTTGATTGCTGCTAAAGAAAGATAGTCATTTTCATTAAAGCAGTTATGCCATGAATGTAAACATAAAAATTGCCATTCTTCAGTTTAACACTTGGAAACTGTGGTTTTATGTTGCCTCAATGCTGCATTTAATGTATGCAATTATGGAATGAATACAATCTTGAACTCTGGATTTGTATAATTTTAAACCCAAATCATTTATTAGGTATAACTAAGACAACACTCCTTCAGACCATAAGTACATTTATTTTTGTTGAAATCAGGTGCCATAGGGTTAGTTAAAACATGGAAAAATAACACCTCAATGGATAAGCATTAAACCTTGTAGATTATGCCCAGAGAATCCTAAATCACCATTTCTACAAGAAAGGTAAATCAACTACAAACTGCTCTTACTTGCTCAGATTTGGCTTCATTGTCTGCAATCTCATGGCTGGCAGAGAATGTACGATTTTGATTCCATGAAATGCTCACTTCTTTGTATGAGATTTCTGTTGTTGCCGAGAGGTTTTCCCAATTGAATAATACTTGTCATTGGAGATATTGAATCTAGCAATGGAAGCAGCTTGATTGCCAAGCTCTCCTGTTTCTCCTGTTTTAGATGAGGGAGAAATTAACATAGCTGCTGCATGAGTCTGTAGATGTCTACCTTCTTTAGCATCCACTATCTCAAACAACATTTGGTAATCTTGAAGGTTGAAAATCAATTTTGCTATTGGAGCATCTTCACCACTTTCCCAAACAATCCTATCCACCCAAGAACCATCTAACAAATCATTGTTTTGCAATGAAAGCTTTTTCAATTTCTTAATTATATCTCCAAATCACAGAAACGGGACTTGCCAAGACTCGGCGAGTCTTGCTGAGTCCTGACTAGACTTGCCCAGTCCAGGCGAGTCCCGACTGCAGGACTCAGCCAGCAGATTCAAGTGAAAAAAGCAAAAAAAAAACATAAAACATCATTTAATTTGGTTTTTTTTTTTACTTATATCTTCTCCCCAACCCTAAAAGCAACTTCATTTCATTTATTTGGCAAAATAGGAGGAGAAAAGATAGCTGTGAGGAAAAACAAGAGTTCATTGTAGGGCAACCAGCAAGAAGTTGAAGACAAATCTAGGCTCAAATAGCATTTGGGAAGCTTCATACCAGGAAGGAGGTGTATTGAGAGCTCATTACCAGCTATTGGAAGGAGTTTGCATTGCATTTCAAGCCTAATCTAAGAGGTAAGTTTGATTTTAATTGGTTTATTTTGTGTTTTTTTAACAAAAAATTTATTGTAATTTGTAAAAGCATTGTATTTTTGAGTTTGCATTTCTTTTTTTACAAACCCTACTTGCAACTTAAATAATTTTAGAAACCCTACTCGTTATTGCAGCCACATTCATTTGCAATTCAAACCTTATTTTCACAATGTCTCAAACCCTAGGTAGAAAAGACCCTGCTTGGAAATATGCTGAAATCTTTCCTGGGCAGAAAAAAGGAGAGGCAAAATGTAAATATTGCAAAACAATATATCATGAAGTCATAAACAGATTGAAATACCATATTGCACGCATACTCGTCCATGATGCAGTGGGCTGTATTAATGCACCTCTTGAGGCTATTTGTGAGGTGCAAGTGCAATTATAAACATTTGAATTGCAAAAAGAAATGAAAAAGAGTTAGAGGGAGGAGTTGGCGAGCATTGGTGGCATTGGAGATGCTTCTTCCATGCCTCCATACTGTCCTCGTCCTAGTGCTTGTGCTAGTGCACCAATTAGGGGTACTCCTAGTGCTGCCGCTACTCCTAGTGGTAGTGGGAGTGTTAGCATTTTCCCTAGAGTTTGTAAATCTAGAGTGGATTCATATTTTATACCACACAGTACTCCTAGTTCCCAACTGTTGCTTGAAAGCATGGGTTGGAACAAGGTTGCACATGACGCAGCGAAGAAATCAACTGTAGAATTCTAGTACTATTGCACCATTCCCTTCCATGTAGCTAGGTAATTCTTTTTTGTTTATTTGTTTTAAAATTTATATTTAGAATCTAGATGTATCTCATTCTCAAATTCAAATTTAAAGTTAAAACATTTCATTTTACAATACTTATCTAAGTAACTTATTAATTTATTTATGACATGTTTTGGGTCTCCCTTTTGGCAAAATATGGTTGATGCCATAACCATATGTAGGGTAGGGTTCAAAGCCCCTACCGAAGATGAATTAAAGGGCCCACTTTTGAATTAAAAGGTGGCTGATGTAAAAGCTCAAATAGAGGAGCAACACTTGCAATGGAGGAGTTTGGGTTGCACCATCATGACCGATGGTTGGACCGATAGGAGAAATAGGACGCTACTTGATTTTCTAGTTTCCTTCGCAAGTAATTGTACTTCCCTCAATGCATTGATTAATTTGAAATTTGAATTTGATTTAGTGATTAATATGGCTGATTTATGTTTTTAATTTATTGAATAATTGGTTTTGTTTCTTTTTTAGGTGACACTGTCTTCATCAAGTCTATTGATGCTTATGCCCATGTCAAAAATGCCACATACCTTTTGTGAGGCTATAGAGGAGGTGATAGCTGAGGTGGGTGAAGAGAATGTTGTTCAAGTGGTGATCGATAATGCAACAAATTATGTTGTTGCTGGTAGATTATTGATGGAGAGGCACCCTACTACATTCTAGACTCCATGTGCCGCTCGTTGCCTTGACCTCATATTGGAGGATCTTGGCAAGCTCCCATAGATCAAAACATGTGTGGATGCGGCAAAAACCATTTGTAAATTTGTATACAATCACACATGGGTCCTTAGCCTAATGAGGCAATACCGGGGTTGAGGGAGTTGGCTTGTCCTGGCATCACTAGGTTTGCCACAAATTTTATCACATTACAATCCTTGATTCGGTCAAAGGCATCTTTGAGGCGCATGTTTGTTGGTGAGGAGTGGACTTCCTCATCCTATGCTACGACCACTGCAGGGATTGATGTGAGTAATTGAATATTTGATGAGCCAAGGTTTTGGGCACCAGTGAAGGAGATTGTGAAGGTAAAATTTAATTCTTCATTATGTTTTAATTTTTATTCATATTTTACTTTTATTTGTTTATTTTCGTTCACACTTACTTAAGTTAATGTTTCACAATGTTTGCACTTTGCAGTTTATTGAGCCCTTGCTAGTTCTCCTACGAGTTGTTGATGGGGAGAAATCCGCAATGGGCTACATATATGAGGGCATGGATAGGGCCAAAGAGACCATTAGATCCGTCTATGGTGGAGTTGAGGAGAAGTCTTGTCCCATTTGGGAGATTATTGATAGGAGACGGCACCACTAGCTTCATAGTCACCTCCATGCAGCCACATGTTTCCTAAATCCGGCCTTCCAATTCAGCTGTGATTTCCGTGCAGATAGTGAGATTCTTAGTGGGCTCTACTCAACGATAGAGTGGATGTTGCTTGTTGTTACTATACAAATAGTAATTGAGATAGACACCTTCACTAAAGCATAGGGAGGACTCTTTGCACGTCAATTGTGCAAAGATAGTAGGATGACATTACAGCCAGGTAAAAATATATTTAAGGGCATAATTTTAATCTTTTTATATTATAATTTATTATTAAATGTTGAACTTGAAACTTGAAACTTGAAAATTAAAGTTGGAAATGAGATTGATTTTGTTTCCTTTTCTCATCTTAAATAGATGGTGGCATATGTTTAATTCTGATACACCGAACCTTCAAAGTGTTTCCATTCGTATATTGAGCCAGCCATGTAGTTCATCTAGTTGTGAGCGCAATTGTAGTATGTTTGAGCACTTACACTCCAAGAAGCGCAATAGACTGTCAATGGAGAGGATGAACGATCTGGTATATGTTAATTACAACCTTTGCTTTAGATATAGGAAGGATTTTAACAAGGACTCCACCCCGATCAGGCTAGAGGAGGTTGATCCACAATCTAAGTGGATCACCGACGCTACAAATGCAGTCTTTAGTGACGAGGACCTTGATTGGGTGGACCAGGCAGATAGAGAGGCTGAGGTTGTAGCCATGGCTGAGGAGGAGGCTAGAGCACGAGCAGACACGGATGGTGTTGGTGAGAGTGGCATGGAGACACAGGCAGAGACTATGGCTGCAGCTGCTACATCATCTAGGACCCTTAGACACCTTTGTTGAATTAAAGTAAGAAGAGTATATGCACCATGGTTAGTCCTTTGTGTTTTGAACTGGGATATTTCTGTATCCACTGATTTTTCATTCATTTTCTCCTAAAATCCATTACCAGAGCCAAGACACCTAATTACACAAGAAAACAACCACTAAGCAAACTACAACCAAAGAAACTATAGACCAACCTACCATCCTACAAATGTACAAATACATAACACAAAAAGAACATCAAATATTCACTTTAGTGAGGTTTATTGTGCTCATCATAACAAGCTTATGCTCTCAAAAATCACAATCTTGGTTGAATTGTCCTAACTTTTGTTCCTGGTCTCCTGTAATGATCTCACCTACAAAAACTTTGTTTTAAAAAGGACTTCCATGAACTCCCTTAAGAGGTTGAGGTGAAGTACCTCCCTCTTCCATGCAAGAACTTATTTAGCTCAATTGGGGGTTGTATGTCAGGAATTGAGCTTGTAGGGCTTGGCTGTGTTAAGAGCTCTCAGCTTGTAGTTGCCTACTTCTTAAGAGATGGTGTAAGGTCCACATCTTCCAGTATTATTTCCAAATTTCTGCCACCATTTTCTCAAGTGGATCATACATGATTAGGTTCCCGGTTGTTTCAATCTGATATTGATGAGACTGATTATATTACACCAAGTGGACTGTAAATTAGTCCTGCATCTACATACAATTTAACAAGTGCACAAAATAACCCTCAAACCATTGAGGTTGAATACCATGCTTTCTCGTGTGCTTGCCTAAATACTAGACAGTTCCCTCTAGGTTATCAATGGCTTTTATCAAGGAAATATATATCCTAACCATTTCTTGAATGTCTTTCTGACCTGACATTCCCTGAGATTCAATGGAGCTAGGGGGTTGATTGGACATCCAAACTTGCTTGCTCCACTGGAATTCAGGGCATTCCTGACCCAGGAAGCTAGATCATTTGTTGGCAAAAAGAGGAACTACCTGTGGAAGATCGATTAGCTTCGAAGACATGAAAACCAGTGATGGTAGCTAATGTATTACACAGCAATGGCATTAGATGCATGAAAATCAGCCATAAAATACACTATTATTAGCAGTTTGGGATACAGGTAGTGACATCTTGATGACTTGAGCTGCACAATATATGGCTGTGTATTAAAAAGTTCTTTTGGATATACATTTTCAAACCAAGCACCTGCAATTGCAAAAGCTCCAAATCCTTTTTATAGACTTTCCTTGTAGCCTAGAGCTCCACCTGAAGGCAAAATAGACAAACAAAATGATCTGCTGATCACAGACAAGCAATATGCAAAAACCCCAAATTGCCTTGAGAAGATGAGAGGCAGGGCATCTATTATATAGAGAACCAGATTTACAAGGGAGTTATGGCACACAACCATAATGACCAATAACTCAACCATAAAACTAAATGTAGAACCTGAAAGTCAAGAAAGGATAGCTACATACTTAATAAGCCCAATGGGCATTACAAATAAGTCAAGAAAAGCTGCTGCACATGCTATAGACCGATAGATGTTGATAAATGCTGTCATTCTCCCCCATAATGACCATTGGGAAGAACATGAAGTAGATTTCTGAGTTTCTGGAACCTTTCACGAGCTAGAGACTTTGTGAAAATATCTGCTAGCTGATCTTCTATACTACAGTACACAATCTCAATCAATCCCTGTTGAACCAATTATCTGATGTAGTGGTGTTGAATCTCAATATGTTTGGTCCTGCTATGAAATACTGGATTTTTTGTCATTTGTATAGCACTCTTGTTGTCACAATACAACAATGTAGGTCCAGTTTGTATGTGGTGTAAATCCTCTAGTAGTCGTCTCAACCACACAGTTTGGCAAGCTGCTGATGTTGCGGCTTTATACTCGGCCTCTGCTGTAGAAAGTGAGACAGTTGGTTGTTTCTTGGACTTCCAAGAGAAAACTGCTGAACCAAGACTGAAAGCGTAACCAAAAGTAGACTTTCGGTCATCTGTGGAGCCTGCCCAATCTGAATCTGTATAACCAACCAACTTGCTATCCTCTGAATGCTGAAATTTGAGTCCATAACTCAATGTCCCTTTGACATATCTAAGAATCCTCTTAGCTGCATTCCAATGTGTTTGCTTAGGTTCTGACATGAACCTCGATACTAAGCTCACTGCATAAGTGATATCTGGTCGAGTAGTAGTTAAGTAGATCAAACTACCAATCAACTGTCTATATAGAGTAGGGTCCACTAGATCTGACATATCTAAGCTAGACAATTTAAGTCCAAATTCAATAGGTGTTGCAACTGGTTTGCAACTCTTCATCTGAAATTTCTGTAGGATGTCTGAAGCATATTTTTTCTGAGACATGAATATTTCATCTTTGTTTTGCCATACTTCTATACCAAGAAAATAGTGCATTTGTCCCAAACCTGTCATCTCAAATTTAGCAACCATAGCTGCTCTAAACTCTGCAAATAAAGCTGAATTGTTCCCAGTGTAGATAAGATCATCAACATAGAGAACTAAGATAAAAATATCCTTATCTGAGCTCCTAATATAAAGATTTGGATCTGATTGACTTCTTAAGAAACCTTTATGCTATAGGTATGAGTCTATCCTTGAATACCATGCTCTTGGTGCTTGCTTAAGACCATACAAGGCCTTCTTTAATCTGTAAACATAATGTGCTTTAGAGGGTATTTCAAAACCTCTAGGTTGAGAAACATACACTTCCTCATCAATATATCCATTCAAAAAAGCACTCTTGACATCCATTTGATAAACTATCCAACTCTGCTGAGCTGCCAAAGCCAAAACCAATTTGATAGTATCCATGTGTGCTACAGGTGCAAATGTTTCAGTGTAATCAATACCTTCCTGTTGAGTGTATCCTTTGGCTACCAATCTAGCCTTATGCTTATCAATGCTTCCATCAGATTTATACTTAGTTTTATACACCCATCTTGTACCAACAATTTACTTACCAGGAGGTAGCTGAACCAAATCCCATGTGTCATTCCTTTCAATTGTTTCTATCTCACTATGCATTGCTTCAACCCATTCTTTTTTTTCTTGAGCTTGTTCAAATGTTTGTGGTTCATTACTTTCCATGATTTGAGTCATCAAAGCATAATTCACTTTTGTTTGTGATCTTGTTGTCATTTTCTCAAAATTTGAATCCAACATAAGAGTTGATGGATGATTCTTTTCTGTTCTTCTTTGATATTTTTGATACCTTCTTGCTCCTGTACTAGAAGACTCAGGTTCATTTTCTTCTTCTTCTCCTTCTTCAACTTCATCAATCATTATCTCTTTTCCCTTTGTTTCATTTTCCTTGCTATATTCTGCTGCTTCATTGAATACCACATCTCTATGTTAGAAATATTGTCATTGATGTCAAAAGTCAAATAACAATTTATGAAAATATACAGATGGTTAAAATGTTTGCTCAGATTGAAGATCATGTTTGAAGTATTCTGTTTAGAATACATAATATGTCAAATGAAGAACATGAGTCAAAGAGTTTTATGAGTTGAAGAGTTTCAGATTTTTGCGCTTCAGACTTTTTGCTCAAATTCGTAGATCTTTTAATATAGCTTATGTTCGGTTGAGGAGTTCAGACTTGTGCTAAAGTTTTGAAGAGAAATTCAGTTTCATTTAAAATCGTTTTAGAATGACTTTAACGTGTTCATTAAAAAAACGATCAAGAAAAAAACAAAAGGTTAACACAAGTGCAGCCGATAACATATTTATTAAGAGGTTTGTTTGTTAAGGGACGATAACAGATTTATTGAGAGATTTGATTAAGAATAAAAAGGACACGTCTTCACTTGAACGAATTGGTGCATTAAAAGAGAATTAAGAAAAAGACGAAATACCAAAAGACGCGTCTTCTCTTAAAAAGAATTGGTGCGATTAAGAACAATGACGTATGAAGCAATGCGTCCTTTTGTTAGACTAAAGATTTGTTTTTAAAGAATAAATGAAGAATAAAAAATCATTTTTTATATAAATCAAAGGATCTAAAGAGGTGCGGCTGATCAAATCAAGAAATGAGTTTAACAAAATAAACTTGTTTAGAAAACAACATAAGTCAGATTTTATCCAAGAGACGCATTTTTAACATAAGTCTGTAGAGACGTGTTTTTGGACAGACGTGAATCAACTAAAGGCGTGGCTTTGAAGAGTGATGTGTTATCAAAGGGGAGGCGACTTATGATCAGAGAACAGATTTTATTAATCAAAAGGTTCGAAGTAATTTCTGTAAGGATGCATTCATTCGCTCAAAGGACATGATCTATTGCATTCTTTCGCTCAAAGGACGTGATCTGTTTTTTGAAGAGATATGTTCTATTGTGTGTTGCTTGAAAAGGTGTGACCTAGTCGGTAAAGAGATATGTTTTATTCTTTTACACATGCAATAAACAATGCTGAAGTAATCAATAGAAAATAAAATAAAAGTTGTGTGCCTAAAGACAGAGATAAACAAATTTGAATTAGTCTTTTGAAGAAGCTGATTTTCAAAATAAAGAATAGATGTGTTCTTTCATTGGAAGAATGCAACCCTTGAGCAACATATATATTTGAAATCCCATTCAAAGTTGAAGATGTGGTTGTTTTAGAGGATTTGCAGATCAGTCAAGTGTCCCATCTCTTTGTGTGGGCTTAGGGTGATATCATTTATCACATAGAGCAGATTGGAGAGTTGGGATTGTAAAGATCAGATTGAAGGCAGTCTTACAACCGTCAAGTCAAGGTTTGATACTTTGCACTAGGGGTTGGTGCTCCTTGTAGGTAGGTGCCTACTAAATCTGTAAAGGTCTAGGTGTTCCTTGTAGGTTATATTCTACTAAATCATCTTTTGTAAATCTGTAGGTTGGTGCCTACTTTGAAAAAAAAAATTATTTCAATAAAGTTGTGTCAACTTGGGGAAATTGGTTCATATCAAAAAGTTGATTGTAATAAGTTTCAAAAAGAATAAAATTGAAAGTTTGTGTTGATTTACCGATTCACCCCCCCCCTCTCAGTAAATCTTTGTGCTCTTCAATTGGTATTAGAGTAAGGTCCTTCTTGAAAGCTTAATCACTTGAAGGAGATCCTTAAGAGCACATATGGCAAATCAAAGCAACACTGTGAAAGCACCCATCTTTGATGGGACTAATTATGCATTTTGGAATATCAAGATGGAAGCATACTTGAATGCACTTGGGTTTGATGTGTGGCAATCTGTTGTTGATGGGTACTCACCTCCAGCTACCCCTCCAACGGATCAAGCAGGGAAAAAGAGAAGTGAAAACAATGCAAAGGCTAAGCATGCTCTTCTTTGCAGCCTAACAGATTCTGAGTTTACAAAAGTCATGAGATGCAAATCAGCAAAAGAGATTTGGGACAAACTTCAAAATATTTATGAAGGAGATGCAAAAGTTAAAAAGGCAAAGTTGCAAACTCATAGAAGAAAGTTGGAGACTCTCAAAATGGAAGATGATGAAGATATTGCTTCATATTTTTTTCGTGTTGATGAAACAGTGAATATCATGAGGGGACTTGGTGAAGAGATCAAGGATGACTTCATTATTGACAAAATTCTAAGATCTCTTTCTACAAAGTTTGAAGCCAAGGTTGCAGCATTGGAGGAATTAACAAACTTGGATCAGCTAACCAAAGATGAATTACATGGAATCCTTGCTGCCTATGAGATGAGGATTGAAGGAAGATCACCACAAAAGGAAGTCTCATTCAAAGCATCCAAAAAGGGCAAGAACAAACATGAAGAAAAGGATGAAAAATCAAGTGATGAAGCAGAATCTTACTTCATGGGTAAACTCAAGAAAGGAAAAGGAAAATACAAAGGAAAATTTCCTTTTAAGTGCTTCAATTGTGGAAAAGTTGGACATTATGCCTCAAAATGTCCTCAAAATGAAAACAGCTCTAGTGAAGAAGAAAAAGAAATCAGCAACAAGAAAAAGGGAAAGAAGAATTTCAATAATAACTCAAAAAAGAAGTTTCAAAAACATAAGAAGAGTTTCTATTCAAAGAAAGATAGTAGCACCTCCGAAGAACAAAGTGAAGATTGCTCTAGCAATAGTGAAGAGGAAATATTGTTCATGGCTGAATGTGAGGAACTAAATGCTGATGAAGATTTTGATGTAGAAGAGGAGATAGATCAAGATTGCAATGAAGGAGAGGAAGTAGATCTTGAAGAAGAACTGCACTATGCTTATAAGAAGAATGAAGATTTGAAGAAGAAAGGCTACCAAGTACAAATTGAAGGTCAAAGTGATGACAAAAGACTTGGAGAATTCAAGCAAAACCATTGAAGATTTGAGAGCTCAAATCATGGAAGCTGAAAGAAATGAAGAAGAATTGAAAAACAAACTCAATACAAAGGAGATGAAATGTAACAAGCTGGAGCAAGAGATAGCAATGCTAAAGTTGGAATTGGAGAAAACAAAGGTTCAACACACAAAGATTGATGAAGAATCCAGCAAGTTGATTGAGCTAATGAAGGCTCAAGATTTTCTTCAAAGCAAAATGGGAGGTAGTTTTGAAGAACAATCCAAGAAGGTCACTAACTCCAAAGAAGATTTCAAGACTTTCTCAAAGCAAGTTGAAGAAGAATGGATAAGTGCTGATCCTAAAAGAAAATCAAACACTAGGCAATCATATACATTCAATGGGTATTGTTTTCTATGTAACAAATTTGGCCACAAGGCCTTAAATTGTAAAAATAAAGTAAAAAATATTCCTAGCTACCTTAGGAGAGATTATAATCCTTTCACACCATTAATGGACTATAATAATCTATGTTATAATTGTAATAACCTTGGGTACAAAGCACAAGCTTGTAGGACAGTTTCTAATGATTCTCCAAAGCAAAACAAGAAAGACGATAAGTCCATTAAAAGGAAAGAAATGCCTATCAAAGTGTGGAGGAAAAAGGAGGAATCAATGTTCATTCAAACCGCCTTACATGCTGAAAGTAAGAAGGATAGATGGTACATTGATAGTGGGTGCTCAAAGCACATGACAGGTGACAAGAGCAAATTCATCTCTCTTGAACCTACTGATGAAGGAACAGTAAGATTTGGTGATAATACAAGAAAACAAATAAAAGGAAAAGGAACACTTAGTCTAGATAATGGGAGAACAAAAACAGAAAATGTTTTGTATGTTAAGGGCCTAAAAGAAAATCTTCTAAGTGTTAGTCAACTTTGTGATCAAGGACATAGTATCACATTTCTTTCTAATACATGTGATATCAAGAAAGATGGAAAGCTGGTTGCTCAAGCTGAAAGGAAACATAATTTGTATATCTTAAAGGAGATAAGTTGTGAAAGTTGCAACCTAGTACAAGAGGATGAAAGTTGGTTATGGCACAAGAGGCTAGGCCATCTCAACTTTGATAATATTGTCAAAGTTAGCAAATCAAATGCTGTGAGAGATATGCCAAGGATAACAAAACCTTCTAATATCATTTGTAGAGAGTGTCAACTTGGAAAGCAAACAAGGTCAAGCTTTAAGTCTAAGGAGCATTCTTCATCAAAGCCATTAGAACTCATACATACAGATCTTTGTGGGCCAACCAAATCCAAGAGCATGAATGGAGAAAGATATTTTATGTTGCTGATTGATGACTTCTCAAGAATGACTTGGGTTGCATTTTTGAAAGAAAAATCTGAAGCTTTTGATAAATTCAAAGCTTTCAAAGAGCTGGTTGAAAATGAAGCAAACATCAAGATAAAATGTCTTAGATCAGATCGAGGAGGAGAATTCACATCAAAGGAATTTGAAAATTTCTGCATAGAGCATGGAATTAAAAGGCAATTTTCTGCAGCAAGAACCCCTCAACAAAATGGGGTTGTAGAAAGAAAAAATAGGACGGTTCAAGAAATGGCAAGGGCAATGCTAAATAAAACCAAGATAGCAGATTCCTTTTGGAAGGAAGCAATTCATACAGCAGTTTACATCTTGAATCGTGCACAAATAAGAGTGAACAATGAGAAGACTCCATATGAACTTTGGAAAGGTAGACCAGCAACTGTCAAGTACTTCAAAATTTTTGGAAGCACTTGCTACATTAGAAGAGATGAAGAAGATTTAAGCAAATTTGACACAAGAGCAGATGAGGGAATCTTTCTTGGCTACTCATCAAAAAGTAAGGCATATAAATGCTACAACAAAAGAACTCACAAAATTGTTGAGAGTGCTAATGTAAGAATTGATGAAGGAAAGCAATTCAAAGAAGTTGGACAAAGTGATCACCATGTTCAAACTATGAATGATGAAGACAAAGAGGATGAGGATTCCCAAGAGGAAGAAAAGGAGGAAGAGGCAAAGGAAGAAGAATCTTCACAAAAGACTCCCATGAAGACACCAAAGACACCTTCCAAGTTTGTTCAAAAGAACCATCCTGAAGATTTGATTCTTCAAGATAGATGTAGATCTACAAGGAAAATGGTGAATTACAATGAAGATTGTCATGCAGCATTCCTATCTCAAGTTGAGCCCAAAACTTTTGAAGAAGCAAGCAAAGACAAATGTTGGATTGGTGCAATGAATGAAGAATTGGATCAAATAGAGAAAAATGAAACTTGGGAACTTGTTCCAAGACCAAAAGATAAGAATGTAATTGGCACAAAATGGGTTTTTAGAAACAAATTAAATGAAGATGGTCAAGTCACAAGGAACAAAGCAAGGTTAGTGTGCAAGGGCTATGCACAAGTTGAAGGAGTAGATTTTGAGGAAACATTCGCACCAGTTGCAAGGATTGAAGCAATTAGAATGTTTTTATCCTATGCAAGTCACAAGAAGTTTAAGGTGTATCAAATGGACGTCAAATCTGCTTTTCTTAATGGAGATCTAGAGGAGGAAGTTTATATTGAACAACCCGAAGGCTTCCTATTATCAGAAGACAAGGATTATGTGTGCAAGTTAAAGAAAGCTCTCTATGGGCTTAAACAAGCTCCTAGAGCTTGGTATTCTAGACTTGACAAGTATCTCAAAGAGCAAGGTTTCAAAAGAGGAGATGTAGATAGCAATCTATACATCAAAGAAGAGGATGGACATTTATTGATTGTGGTGGTGTATGTAGATGACATCATTTTTGGTGGAGACAAGGACAAAATGTGCAAAGAATTTTCATCATGTATGCAAAAAGAGTTTGAGATGTCAATGTTGGGAGAATTATCCTTCTTCCTTGGGCTGCAAATTTCACAATCAAGCAAAGGTATTTTCATCTCCCAAGCCAAATATGTGAAAGAAATGTTAAAAAGGTTTAGGATGGAAGATTGCAATCCTGTGAGCACTCCTATGGTTACAGGTTGTAAGCTAAGCAAAGATGATGAATCCCAAGAAGTGAATCAAACACTTTATAGATCAATGATTGGAAGTTTGTTGTATTTAACTTCTATAAGACCAGACATAATGCAAGCTGTTGGAGTTGTGGCAAGATTTCAAGCAGCACCAAAAGAAACACATGTTCATGCAGTAAAGCGTATATTCAAGTATTTGAAAGGCACTATGGATTATGGTTTATGGTACCCTAGCAACAGTATTTTCACTCTTGAAGCATTCACAGATGCTGATTGGGCTGGCAATGTGGATGATAGAAAAAGTACAAGTGGAGGAGCTTTTTTTCTTGGAGGAAATTTAGTATCTTGGATGACCAAAAAACAAGAATCAGTCTCTCTATCTACAGCAGAAGCTGAATATATAGCAGCAGCAGCATGTTGCACTCAAATTTTATGGATGAGACAAACTTTAAGAGATATCAAGGTGGAGTATGATCATCCTTGCACTATCTATTGTGACAACACTAGTGCAATCAACATCTCCAAGAATCCAGTAATGCACTCAAGAACCAAGCATATCCCCATTAAATATCATTTTTTAAGAGAGCAAGTAGCGGAAGGACAGGTATGTTTGGAATATATAGCTACCAAAGAGCAAATTGCTGATATATTTACCAAACCACTACCAAGAGATGCATTTGAGTATCTAAGGGACAAATTGGGAGTTGTCTCACATCCATCAAATTAATTGATGGAAGCATGTATTCAGGGGGAGCTACGCACAAAATCTTGTAGCTTCATGGAACAAAAGGAAAATCATTGTTAGAAGACCCCTTGCCATTGATGTCAAAGGGGGAGAAATTGGAGATAGGGGGAGTCAAAAAGATGAAGTTCAAAATTGCCATTGAAGAGATTGCCATCAATGACAAAGGGGGAGATTGTTAGAAATATTGTCATTGATGTCAAAAGTCAAATAACAATTTATGAAAATATATAGATGGTTAAAATGTTTGCTCAGATTGAAGATCATGTTTGAAGTATTCTGTTTAGAATACATAATATGTCAAATGAAGAACATGAGTCAAAGAGTTTTATGAGTTGAAGAGTTTCAGATTTTTGCGCTTCAGACTTTTTGCTCAGATTCGTAGATCTTTATACGCTTCAGACTTTTTGCTCAGATTCGTAGATATTTTAATATAGCTTATGTTCGGTTGAGGAGTTTAGACTTGTGCTAAAGTTTTGAAGAGAAATTCAGTTTCATTTAAAATCGTTTTAGAATGACTTTAACGTGTTCATTAAAAAAACAATCAAGAAAAAAACAAAAGGTTAACACAAGTGCAGCCGATAACATATTTATTAAGAGGTTTGTTTGTTAAGGGACGATAACAGATTTATTGAGAGATTTGATTAAGAATAAAAAGGACACGTCTTCAGTTGAACGAATTGGTGCATTAAAAGAGAATTAAGAAAAAGACGAAATACCAAAAGACGCGTCTTCTCTTAAAAAGAGTTGGTGCGATTAAGAACAATGACGTATGAAGCAATGCGTCCTTTTGTTAGACTAAAGATTTGTTTTTAAAGAATAAATGAGGAATAAAAAATCATTTTTTATATAAATCAAAGGATCTAAAGAGGTGCGGCTGATCAAATCAAGAAATGAGTTTAACAAAATAAACTTGTTTAGAAAACAACATAAGTCAGATTTTATCCAAGAGACGCATTTTTAACATAAGTCTATAGAGACGTGTTTTTGGACAGACGTGAATCAACTAAAGGCGTGGCTTTAAAGAGTGATATGTTATCAAAGGGGAGGCGACTTATGATCAGAGAACAGATTTTATTAATCAAAAGGTTCGAAGTAATTTTTGTAAGGATGCATTCATTCGCTCAAAGGACATGATCTATTGCATTCTTTCGCTCAAAGGACGTGATCTGTTTTTTGAAGAGATATGTTCTATTGTGTGTTGCTTGAAAAGGTGTGACCTAGTCGGTAAAGAGATATGTTTTATTCTTTTACACATGCAATAAACAATGCTGAAGTAATCAATAGAAAATAAAATAAAAGTTGTGTGCCTAAAGACAGAGATAAACAAATTTGAATTAGTCTTTTGAAGAAGCAGATTTTCAAATTAAAGAATAGATGTGTTCTTTCATTGGAAGTATGCAACCCTTGAGCAACATATATATTTGAAATCCCATTCAAAGTTGAAGATGTGGTTGTTTCAGAGGATTTGCAGATCAGTCAAGTGTCCCATCTCTTTGTGTGGGCTTAGGGTGATATCATTTATCACATAGAGCAGATTGGAGAGCTGGGATTGTAAAGATCAGATTGAAGGCAGTCTTACATCCGTCAAGTCAAGGTTTGATACTTTGCACTAGGGGTTGGTGCTCCTTGTAGGTAGGTGCCTACTAAATCTGTAAAGGTCTAGGTGTTCCTTGTAGGTTATATTCTACTAAATCATCTTTTGTAAATCTGTGGGTTGGTGCCTACTTTGAAAAAAAAAATTATTTCAATAAAGTTGTGTCAACTTGGGGAAATTGGTTCATATCAAAAAGTTGATTGTAATAAGTTTCAAAAAGAATAAAATTGAAAGTTTGTGTTGATTTACTAATTCACCCCCCCCTCTCAGTAAATCTTTGTGCTCTTCACTCTACTTATAACAAGCTTCTTTCCTATTGGGTCATACAATCTATATGCTTTATTTTCTGATCCATACCCAATAAAAATACATTTTAGGCCTTTATCATCTAACTTAGACATTTTTTCTTTTGGTATGTGTGCATAAGCAACACAACCAAATACTCTCAAGTGATCAACACTTGGCTTTATCCCAGACCATGCTTGTTTAGGAGTCATTGCTTTAACTGCTTTTGTAGGACTTCTATTTAGAAGATACACTATTGTGCATACTGCTTCTGCCCAATAACTTTTATCTAAATTCTTCTCTTTCATCATGCTCCTTGCCATTTCAACATTTGTCCTATTCTTCCTTTCAACAACTCCATTTTGTTGTGGAGTGTAGGAAGTAGTGAACTCTCTCTTGATTCCATGATTTTTGCAAAAATCTAGAAACTGATTTGATTTGTATTCACCTCCATTGTCTGACCTTATCACTTTGATGTACTTACCACTTTGTTTCTCAACCAACTTCTTGAATTCTACAAAATTTTCAAACACTTCTGATTTTGAAACCAAACAATATACCCAAGTTTTTCTTGAGTAATCATCAATGAAGGTTAGAAAATACTTAGATTTATTCAAAGAAGGTGTTTCCATAGGACCACACAAATCCGTATGGATTATCTCAAGATGTTGCTTAGCTCTACTAGATTTACCAATTGGAAAGCTAACTCTGTGTTGTTTGCCGACAACACATTTTTCACACACTTCTTTTGTATTTTCAATGAAAGGTAGACCCTCAACCATTTTGAATCTCTTTAGTAAAATTAACCCACTAAAGCTGAGGTGACCATATCTTTGGTGCCAAATTTTACTTTTAGTCATTTCACTAGACCTCAATGCTTGGTTTCCATGAGTGAAATGAAGAGGAAACATCCTATCACCTGTCATCCTTGCTCTTGCAACAACTGCATTCCTTTTTAACTTGTCTCTTATTATGCACTCATTCTTATCAAAAGTCACTTGATAATTTTGTTCTAGCATTTGTCCAACAGACAACAAATTCTTTTTTAGTGCTGGAACCAATAGTGTTTCATTAATATGTTTAACTTCACCATATTTTGTTGTAACTGCAATTGTACCTTTACCTTTGCTTCCATGAGATTGATTATCTCCTAGTACTACTGTACTTTGATGTTTTTCATCCAAATTGACAAATAAATGCTCATTAGATGTCATATGTGAAGAACATCCAGAATCAATATACCATACATTATTTTCACTGGCATTTGCATTAAAGCAAGACATAAACAAATTTTGTTTATTTTCAACAATACTATGAGCATTTCTTTTTTCTGTTTCACCTTGTTTACTCCAACATTCTGATGCATAGTGTCCAAACTTGTTGCAATGAAAGCATTGGACATTCTTTTTATCATAGTCTCCCCCATTGTTTCTACCTCTTCCTCTTCCAGTACCTCTGAAGTTGCTACTTCTTCCTCTGAAATTATTACCTCTTCCTCTAAAATTACTGGATTCACCTTTGTATTCATTCTTATTTTGATTCCTAAAAAATGTGTTTCTTTTTCCTCTTATGCTTGCTTTAGAGGAAAATGCTTGTTCTAGACCTTCTTCATTACTTTTCATCCTTTCTTCAGCAGTTAACAATATTCCACTTAGTTCATCTATGTGCATAGTTGTGAGATCTTTGGAAATCTCAATTGTAGAAACCACACCATCAAATTTAGAAATTAAACTCCTTAAAATTTTCTCAATGACATGCTTGTCAGCTACATCTTCTCCTAAAACTTTCATTTGACTTACTAGACCTTCTACCATTGTTAGAAATTCATTCACAGATTCACTAGTAAGCATCTTTACATTTTCAAAAGTTTTCCTCATTGTTTGTAATTTTGCAGTTTGTGCACCTTGATATGCATTATGCAATATTTGCCATGCTTGCTGAGAATGAATAGCACCACTTATCCTAGGAAAAATTGCTTGATTAATTGCACCTTGAATCAGAAATAGGGCTTCATTATCCTTCTTTATACTTGCTTTGTATTCTCTTTTCTGTTGATCATTTAATGCATTAAATACAGTTGTATCTAGTTCTACATACCCTACTTGTACAATTTCCCACAAATCTTTGGATTTGAGTAAGGTTTGCATCCTAGTACACCAATATGTAAAGTTGTCTCCTTCAAATACGGGAATTAACATGTTAGACATAACATTTCCTGCCATGTTTGCCATAAAAAATGTGCACAATGACCCAAGACTTTAACACAAGTTTCGGAGAGATCTTTGCAAACAGATACTCACCTTGTCCCTTCAAATAGGACCCACACGCAAAAAGATTTTTATATTATATTGATTTTTCCAGATTAAGTGTCGGTTGCAACCGATAATGCACTTAATTACACAATATTCACTTACAAAAAAAAACAACACTTTGATAACCCTCTAAGAAAATTCTTAGTCTTCAATACAACATTTTTCTTTTTTGATAAATACCAAGGCAGATCTCAAAATAATATATTAAAGCTCAAATCATACTCTAAAAATAACTTTTTCTTAATTATTTTATAGAGATCTCCCTTTTCTAATCTTTGCTTAAATAAGAACTTACGTGGCCTTATAAGGATTAAGGCTTTTAAATTCTTCGTAGCATAGATTATAAGGAAGGAGGGCTTTTATGTTTGACTTGCACGTATACATAAAAGCTTAAGACTTTTGCGTGGAAATTAAAAAGGAAAGAAACTTTCATATGCAACTCTCTCCTGCGGTTTGGACGCTTTTCCCCAGAGGAGAAAAAATTAATTCATGCTGCAGCTGCACGTGAACTCTCCTCTCAGCCTGCACGCCTCTTCACACAGTCAATGCAAATTTCACACAGCAATATTTTTAACTTTCAAACAGCCGCCTCCTAGCACTGGAAATCAATGGCTGATTCGGATGCCTCTTCTCACAGCAGTTTTGATTTTCTGAGTCCACACGCCTCCTTCCACGGGCTTTCTTTCAACCTGCAGATAACACAAAACACATACAACAGTTTCCTTTAGACTGGGCAAATATCTATGAGGAACTGCAATCTCTTAAGCTGGCTCTGATACCAGATGAAGGCAAAATAGACAAACAAAATGATCTGCTGATCACAGACAAGCAATATGCAAAAACCCCAAATTGTTTTGAGAAGATGAGAGGCAGGGCATCTATTATATAGAGAACCAGATTTACAAGGGAGTTATGGTTCACAACCATAATGACCAATAACTCAACCATAAAACTAAATGCAGAACCTGAAAGTCAAGAAAGGATAGCTACATACTTAATAAGCCCAATGGGCATTACAAATAAGTCAAGAAAAGCTGCTGCACATGCTATAGACCGATAGATGTTGATAAATGCTGTCACCACCTTGGAGCTATAACTCTTGTTTCATGCAGAGGCACTTAATTGTTTTTTGTGCTATGTGATCTAATCAGTGAATGGCAAAAGATTGTAAACCTCTTAAATTCTCCGTGCTCAATCAGAATCTACCTCACACAACATTATTTGAGATTTTCAGTATTCCCCAGGTTCTGTGGCTTTCCTTACAAAAGCAATTGTAAAAACCTACATTCCAGGGCACAAGCTCCCAAGCGAAAGTAAAATGAACTTGTTGGCAATAATCTCTTTACTCAGTCAAAAAGTTAGATTAACATTCACTAGGAATAAAATAGAGAACTCCTCAAATCCATAGATCTCAAGCATTCAACAGTAATGAACTAAAATAGTTTAAAAAATGTAATATTAGCATTTAACTTTATACTCAGAATCATGAGGTGATGACATGCATTGTCAAAAGTATCTCATTATGCTTGCCGCTAAAAGGTTCTCTAATAAAACTAATTACCATCTTGAAATATGACACTCCAAAATTAAATGGCATAGACTAGCTATAAATGTTCAGCTATGAGACAAAATCAGTTGTAGCAACCCTGTGCTAGAGAGCATTGCCTACAAATCAGCTCAAACAATACCAGCAAAGTATATGTCACATCATGATCGGCTTTCCATGGTTGAGAGTCGACGAGGAAAGAACACAATATATGATTGGCTTTCAACTACTACACTACATTTGTCTTCAAATAAGGCTTGGTGTCTCACTTTTTCGGAATCTTTCATGTGTTCCTGAGACAAAGAGATGAAGGACAGCAGAGTAAAGTAAGTGGGATAAAAGGTGGTTGCCAAACCAATTTCATCTTGTTCTTGCCCCATCATGAGCCAAATCCCATTGTAATTGCACAATTGAGCTCAAGGAAGTCACAAAGGGCATATTTTCAAGCTGGTTTTCCCCACACTGGGATTTTCAGGATATATATAGACATCTCTCGAGTGCTATAGTTATATTGCAATCTACTACACAATTGAATGCTAAACAATGGTAAAATTGTATTAACAAAATAATGAAATATAGACTAGTTTATGGACTATATTTGATATCAGAAAGGTTCTTTTCTTCTATGGGAAAGAATGCGTGTATGACAGTCTCAAGACAAGGTGAAGCAAAAGGCAAAGATGATATGAAGAAATTTTAATTTGAAACAAGTTCTAGGGTTTGAAGATCCTCAGTCATGGAAGAAAAGTCAAATTGGTGTATCAATGATATGGCCCATAGGATGTTACAATATTTGATTTAGCCTTCAAGGCAGAAAGATATATATAATATCTTCAACCTGTGTTTAACATACAAAAATCCAGCTTTGTTTTGTTTTGTTTTTATTGTTTCAAATCTTGATCTTTTTCAAAGATAAGATTTTCCTTTCTTTATTTCCTTTATCTTTTGATAAAACTCCACTTTATTTCTAATTTTTTTTGTCATAATCCAACAGGAGGATGTTGCACTCATTGTTGGGGAGGAAGAAACGGAATGCTTAGAAGAGGGTGCTCTGATCAAAAGAAAACTACAAACATCTTATCAAAGTAGAAGTGTCACGGACAATGGCATTCATGATCTTACTAAAATTGGGTGTACTAAATCAAAAGACAGTGCTCCAGAACAGTAGAAGAATTCAAAAGAGCTTTGCAGGATCATAGTGAGGTATGAAAATTAAATATTTAGAAATGAAAGTATAAGATTTTGTTGCACCTTGCTGAATTAGTTTTAAACTTTTAAAACCGTGTTTCAATTTTAACAGCTTCTTCCTAAAATAAAAGGACTGTGGCTGACACAAACTGTGAGGGAATCTCCACGTCGGATTGAGTATCTGCAGAAATGCTAGATAAAATGAGCAAGTCTCTTAGAGTATTTGCTATGGGGAACTCGACGATTATGAAAGGAGAATGCAATAAAAGCTTTCGTAAGCTGAAATATTTTCAAGCCGGTGATGTGCCAAATCTACCAATGGATATATCAAAACTAACTAGTTTAACTTACATGAACTGTATAAATTTCGAAGGAATCGTAGGGTTAAGTACAATGAAGGCAAGTAGTTCTTCACCTAAAATGATTTTGTTAACAGTCTTTTACCAATTAAGATGCCATTTCAAAATTTCTTTCATGACATTTTTTTTTGTATAACTATCCTTGATATTCCTAGTTACTTTATAACTCATATATTTTATGTTTTGATAAGAAAACGTCTTCATGTTTTATGTTAACTTAGCTACTTATAGCTGCAGAATCTGTCTGAAAGTGGTCAAAGTTCAAAGATGCAATTATAGTGGGAATCCGCATGAAATCTCAGAGTTTTGTCACTTTCATAAGCTGAGGCTGTTGGTCTTAAGAGAAGATGATGGTACAGTGATCACAAGTTCAGTCAACTTGCCTTGTCTCAGGAAGCTATGACTGTCGAACTCTAAAGATCTTATGCCATTAATAAAACTGCCTGGGAAGCTCATATCTTTACAAGAGATGCTTGGACAATTGTGGTCTGTTGAAGCAGTTACCGGCGGGATTTGGGAACCTGAAGGCTCCTTTTTCTCTTAGTTTGAGATGGTGTGACAAATTAGAAGAGCTTCCAACTGATTTTGTGGAGCTTTCTTCATTACAGTATCTAGATTTAACCCGTTGCAAGAAGTTGTGAGAGCTTCCCAGCAATATTGAGAAACTTGCTTCGTTAGAGTGTCTAATATTGGAGGATCGCTCTAGTCTTCATAGGCTTTCAGAACAGCTAGGAAATTTGCAATTCTTAAAGAGGATAAATTTTAGAGGATGTAAGAAGCTGACTATTCTTCCTGCAAGCCTGGGAGAGGTGAGCTCTCTGTTGATGTCCCATATATCATTTGATGGATGTTCTAGTTTGAGAGAACTACCAGAAGAAATTCTTTGGCTTTCAAGCATGAAAAGTATTTCATTTAATGGGTGTTCCAGTTTAAAGAGGCTCCCCACCCACTTCTGTAAGCTCACTGGTTTAGAGCGATTAGACATGTGTGGTTGGAATAGCTTTTCAAGCCTACCTGTAGGCTTTGGTAAACTAACAAGTTTGCAAATTTTAAATTTATCCAAATGTGGTGAACTAGAGGAATTGTGTGGCGACTTTGCCTTGGAACACTAAAAGAGTTGAATTTATCAGCAAGCATTAAGTTAGGGAAGCTTTCTGACAATTTCTGCAGTCTCCCATCATTGACAAAATTAGAACTCTCAAATTGTGAGGGATTAGGTGCGGAATGGATGGATAGTGTGGTCGCCGTTCAGAGCTTGTTGAGTGTAGACATTTCAGGAAGTAATAGGATGGTTCATCGATGGATGGAAATGCAATGGGAAAAGGAGCGATGGCATTTGGTGGTGGTGAACAGGGTTTCAGATAATGCTTGGATCCTGACAAAATTTCTTGAGGCTCACAAATCAGATTTCCTTAGCCACAGTAATAAACAGGTACTTTTATTTTACCATAAAATTTAAATTTTGTTGTAGAAGAATTTCCATAAAAATTGGTGATGTGGGATTTGCAGGTGAAAGCGAATGATCCAAAAGGCAGAGTGATATTCCTTCTCATTACAAGCTTTCCCAAGAGCACACCGGAGATTTCAGCATTAGAAGATGTGTATCGGGAGCGGGGAAAATAGATTATCACGAGAACAAGAGGCTTGTGGAGAGGAGGAGGCGCTAAGTGAAATGGACTTGGAGGCATGGAGAGAGAAGATGCCATATGAAAGAAAGGGTGTGGACGACGTGAGAAGGAAACAGAGAACGGCAAAAGGATACCAAGTAGATAAAGAGGGGGAAGGGAATAAGTATAGTGGCCGTGGCTGAAAATGGGAAGATGATAAACGGGCTGGCAGAAGAAGTGGTGCAGCAGCTATGCCACAGTGATGAGGACCAGGAGCATCATAAATTGATGGGTGAGATTAAAACTCAAGGATTTAATAACAACCTTCCCAGGAGATGGGAAGGTAAGACAATTCGTCCCAAATCCCATCCGGATCATCCTCTGTTTTTCAAATCAGGAAGGGTTCCGGGAGTGAAGTGCCACGCATGTTCTTGCAGTATTAGTTATGATTGGTTACTACCAGGCTACTACATAAGCTATCGATGTAGTAGATGTAGAGTATGAATACAGAGTAAAAAGGGAGAAAAATAAAGATACAATACAATAATAATAATAATATGTATTTATTTCTTCGAGGTTGATTATTCCCTGTAATTTGCATTAGTTATTTAATACAACACAATAATAATATGTATTCATTTGGTCTTTTATTATTCAGTGTTTAATTCATTAGAGTTATTAATTTGTGTGAAACATTTTATTAGGGTTTCATTTTCTTTATATTTAGTTTTATGGTAATATTATTTTTAATAGTTTTTTAAAATTTAAATATTTATAATTTATGATTATACTTAAAGTTTATATTTAAAATTTATAGTTGAATTATCAATTTTGTTAGATGATATCAATTTCTGAGAAGTAAATAGTATTAGATTGATATGATTTAAAGAGTTAGTTTGTCTTCATATATTAATGTTCCATTAATTTAGTTATTTACATTTTATAACTTATGATCTAGTAGTTTTCAATTAATAATGGATAGTTCCCTCATCAGTTAAAAATAAATCACTTTATAAACTCGTATTTGACAATGCAAATTTAACCCAATACAATATATTTTTTATGTTCCCTTTTTATTATTTGTAATTTTTTTCTATATTAAATTTTAGACTCCACAAATAACAACCATTAGAATATATTGAACTAATAGAAATTAGAATTGAAATTTAGTTTGACTAAATTACTCGATGTTAACTTTAATTTATCAATCATTATATCATCTAATTTGCGTGAACAATCTTATTGTTTTAGATTTTTTTATGGGAAATAACTTTATGATAAAGGTAATGGTCATAGTCTTATATTTTTAAGTGATTTTTTTTTTAATGCAAGTAGTGAGATATATGGTGGTAAGTGGAAGTGGAAATGGATAGAAAGTTTCAAGAAGCAACTTGGTCAAATCTAGATTTGACATAAGAATAATCTAAAATTGGCATAAGAAAAATTTGGACATGACATGATAAAATCCACTTCTCTCACTAAGGACTTATCTCTTTGCTGAGTTTTAACTTATTTTAAAATATAATCATATCAATTCTCTACAAGAAAGTGTATGACCCAAGTGAAGGCAAAGACAATGTTGACACAAATTTTTTGTTGCTGTAATTATTTCCCCTAAAAGATAGCACCAACACGTTATTGTTTATCATTATTACATTGATTTAATCCCATCAAATAATTTTGTTTATTCTATTCAAGAACTTTTGGAAGAATACTTGGATATGTTTTTACTACTATCTTTTTTGTAGTTTACTAAACAACAAAGTAAAAAGAACAAAGTTTGTGTTAGTGTGAAAGAGGTATTGTAAAACTAGTTAGCTTTTAGCCTACTTAGTAGATTCACATTCACACTACACTTAAACTCACTTAGAGGACTTCTAGAGGTTTGTCTCACTTCATGTGGTTGAGACAAGTGTTCCCACTTTGTGAGACACCTCTTGCAAGATCATTTGCCATATAAGAATTATGAGTTCATGGAGATGAGAAGCAAGCACAACAAACAATGTACAATATTGTATTTAGTCATGCCAATGAGGTAACTGTGTGGGGGATTGGTGTGATGGGGAGAGCATGACTTGGTCGCTCTAGCTACATTTATTGTGGAAGATTGTGGTTATGGAGTCGCTTCTTCATTGCAGATGTAGTTGATACGCCTCTTCCTCTTGTAGTTTTTTGTGGCGCAGGTCAAAGAGAGTCATTGAAAACTCTTTATTTTCTATGGTTGTTGATGATGAGCCAATAACAAACTCTTCCCAACAATCGTATCTTTGTAGAATGAAGTTGCACTTGTTAAAGTTTGATGGCTGGAGACAAATGCTACATTAGGCATAAAGAAAGAGTCACACCTTTTACTAGTCATTAAAAATCGTTAACATTGATAGTCCATGATTTTGTCAAAATCAAACTCATCATTTTTTTTTTTTTTAAAGTTAGCTTTGTTAGTTGCTAGACATTGTAAACCATCAACTTTGTGTTATTAATTTTGACTTTTATAAAAGGGAGTTATTTATTTTGTCATAATTGGCAAAAGGGGGTGTTTTATGGTTTTGCCATAGTTAAAAATTTGTAAAAGAGGGATCTT
>VDFB02090912.1:0-41151 GCA_007258455.2 Sequoia sempervirens
TTATGATCAACGATATCCCTCAAGGTCATTTCCAAGCCTATGGAGGTATCAGGCAAGGATATCCTCTATCCACTTATTTTTTTACTATCCTTGCTGAAGCCTTGAGAAGGAATATCAAGGAAGTATTACAAGGAGAAGTCTATAAGGTTTTAAACCTACTTCTCACCTCCATCATGTTTCTCATCAACAATTTATTGATGACACTTCATTATTGGGGAAAGCTTCTATAAATGAGGCCACTAAATGGACTAGAATCCTCACAATTTGTTCTCATGAGAAAATGGAGGCCTTGCTATAAGAAAAACTAAATTAATGAATAAGGCCCTCTTAATTAAAGTTTGTTGGATCTAATTCTTAAGCAATAATTTGAATGGGCTAAAATCTTAAAATTTAAATATCTAAATGGGATAGATGGTATTACATTCGTTCAAACTAAATAGTTGCTAGGAGGCTCAAACCTTTGGAATAATTTTCTCATGAATAAAGAGACTCTAAGCATGGGATTCAAGTGGCAAATTAGAAATGGTGATAAGGTGGATTTTGAGAAGACCTATGGATTTCAATTGTCCCTCTAGAGCTCCACCCTATATGTTCTACTATTCAAATCTACCTGAAAAGAGGATTAGGATATCTATTAAAAGACTATTGGAATGTTGATTCCAACCCTCCTTGGGGAATTGATCCCAATTGGTATGATACTCATTTTAATATTGCTACTGTTGAATTTCTTAGAACTGTCTCTAATCAAATATTCTATAGGCTTCATTTAATGGATAAATTTGTGTGGATGGAATCTTAAGATGAGAATTTTTCTATTAAATCTAGATACAATTTGATTGTTCTTGGATTGCCTACTCCTTTCAATTGGATGAAACTATGTAAGCATAAAACTATTCCCAAAATTGTCTTCTTTTGGTGGATTTTAGTTTAATGCAAGGTTCTAACTATTCATAATCTTCAAAGAAGTATGCAACTAGTGAAAAATTCTTCTTATGTGAACACAAATATTAAAGTATTGATCATCTCCTGATCCATTATGATTATGCCTAGAAAACTTGGCAAAAGATTCTAAGCAACTTCTTTGTTAGCTAGGTCTAACAAGACAATGTTAAAAGTATAATGGAGACTTGGGTCCACCCCTTTTCACACCCCTCAATGTGGAACTCTAGTGGCAAGATTTATTTCAAATCAAATGGGCATATCGAAAGAACACAATAACAAGATATATAGGAACAATAATAAACATTGGGAGGTGCTGACCAACTCTATCATATCCATAGCATAAAGGATAATTTATCATAGGACTTGTTACTAAAAATCCAAAAATAAATCCTTCCAAGCTGGAAATAAAGATAGTCCAAACGTGGAACATCTCTAAAAAACTTGAAAATTTTGATCCCCACAAAAGGATCTCTCATAAATCTACTATATGGACCCCATGATCTTGGATGACCCAAACTTGATTTTGGTGGTTTAATAAAAGGAAAATCGGGTCAAGCGATAGGGGAAAGAATTCTCAGATATTTTAGTGGTCGTATGATTTTTTTCTTATGTTGTCAACCTTGGAATTCAAACATATAACTTTATTGAGGAAATGATGGTCTTCCATGGTATTTAAATAACCAAAAGTAAAGGTTTAACTAAGGTCATAATTGAAGGAGACCCCAAAAATATCATTGATATGTTATAACAAAAATCCTCCCCTAGCTGGTTTTACCAAGACATCATAAGGGAGTCACAATTGAACATGATTAACCTTGAGGATCACATAGTTAAGAACATGGATATTTGTATTCACATTACAAAATACAGATTGTAAGAATCAGTCAGGTTTGGTCAAGGAAATCATAGAGATTACTAGGAGTTGTACTATCAAATTCTTAGTCACAACAAGGTCTTGAGAGGTGCCATGCATGCAAATCATGGACTATTCTAGGAATGTGATTTGTTATCAAAAATCACAGCCAGTGCTGAATTTACTGGTTTTACATAAATAAATCCAGTATGTCATATGAACTTGTAGTATCTAGGTTCAATAAATTATTTGAAGTTCTACAGTTTCATTGGATATATTGTTTCTATAATTCATTATAAATCTATACTGTTACATGCATTAAATTAACCATGCTCTTAAATAAACCTCATGAAAACATTCAAACAATATGCACTCATGCAAACATTCAAGCACTATGAAATGAATACGAGCTAAGGATATTTCAGTGGTATCAAAGTTGGTGATCTTTCCACCCTGCTGGGGTTTCAACATTGCATGTTAGTTTGGGAGCAGTTTAAGAAGAGGGTTTCCATTGCATGTTAGTTTTGGGCAGCTCTAGTGTATACATAGATGATTGCATGTTACTTTTTGATCAATTTGTGAAAGTGGGTTATTACATATCAGTTGATTTGATTCTATGCACCCTAGAGAGGTAGGATCACATAGATATTTCATTATCTATGTTGGTCAGGATAGCAGGAAGTAGGAGCTGATATTGACCTAGTTGAAGCAGAGATGGGTGAAAGAAGGGATGGAAGCCCGCCAAGGGATTTGAATAATCAGCTTAATGATTTCTTGACCACCTTTACCTAGCAGCAGCAGAAATGCTACAACAATTCCAGGATCATAGGATTACAACCATGGGTCCAATGAGAGTGGATCATGCAAGATCGAGAAGATCAAGTAGTGATCACATCATAAGTGATGTTGTATAGGGAAATCAAGGTAGATCAACCTCTAATGTTGTTAGGACTGTGAGCACAAGGTCTGATCAACCTTTTTGTCCTACATTTTGGCCAAGGCAAACTAAATAAGAAGCAATTCCAGAGGTGGAGGAAGAGACACATATCATTGATGATGTTATGGTGGCCTAAGATGAATACATAGCTCTTCCACCTAATGTGAGATAATTAATTAATTTGAATTAGATTATGAATTAGTAGAAAGATAAAGCTAGATTCAGATTGGAAAGGAAAGATAGGAGACTCAGAAGATAAACAAGCCAAGGCACTCAACCCAAGGATTACAAGGGAGCATTGAATAAGGTTCCTTTATCAACCTTCGATGGAAGCGGGAAGATAAGTGCCAGATCATGGGTGCATAAAATTGACATATTCCTATCCTTGAAACCTATGAATTAATATAAGGCTATACAATTTGCTATGTTGCATCTGGAGGGTGTAGCATATGACTGGTGGCACCATGGGTTAGTATCAAAAGATCATGCCTTGATACTTTCCTATGAGGAGTTTGTCAATAAACTGATTGCACACTTTGACCAGAACAATGTTGAGGTTTATTACAAGGATTTGTCTTAACTGAAGCAGGTTGGACATGTTGAGGCCTAGATCAACGAGTTCCAAAAAATAGCAATCATGGTTCCTGATATGACTGAGGCAAGTTATTATGTTGTTTATTGAGGGTCTGAGTGGTAGATTGAAGGGTTTAGTGAAGGCTCATAAGATTAGTACACTACATGATGCCATTGGCCTATCCCTTGATTTGGAGACTACACCTCCCTTCCAACCTGAGAGAAATACCTTAAGTGGATTTTAGTCAAAAAAAGGGTTTCAATCAACAAAAGAACACCCCACCAAAACTTGAACAGGAATCTAGAAATGAATTGCGCAGGAAAAAGTTATGTTTCACTTGCAAGGAGTTGTGGGAGCTTGTCCACCATTTCCTTGGGAAAGGAAAGGTTCATTTGATTGAGGTCATCTTAGATGATGAGGAGTAGGATGATCATGAGACCAATGCTGGAGATGATAGTGGACAGGAGGAGCAACCTCCACAGCTAGAGTTGGATGATTTTGGAGTTAAGGAGACTCCCTAGAGAACCATAGAATCATTGTCTGGAGTCCCTAGACTTCATCCATTCCATTTGAGAGGTGTCCTTAAGGGACAACACATGGTATTCTTGGTGGATAGTGGATCCACGCACAATTTCATCGATGAGGGTCTAGTGGTGAAGCGTGGGCTATAGGTTGAGGAGATTTTTGGGATTCAATGTGATTGTAGTAGATGACTTTTAGTTGAGTTGCACCAGGATGGTTTCCCAACTTATCATCCAGATTGGAGATTACACCTTGACTGATGACTTCTATGTACTGGGTCTTGGTAATACTGATGCAGTTTTGGGTTTGCAGTGGTTGTAGTCACTTGAGAGGTACATTCAAGAATTTTGCAAGATGGAGTTAGAGTTTATAGTTGGTGATAAAAAGATTCTATTGAAGTCTATTCATGACGTTTGTCCTCAAGTAGTGTCATCCAGGAGAATGGATGCTTTATTTAGACATGGAGAGGTGGATTGGGGAGTACAGTGCTTTGTTTCTACCAAGCCTACCCTCGACAACAAGCCACACTACCATGTTGATATCCAGACAGTGTTGGATAAGCATAGTGTAGTATTTGGAGACATTCCTCCAAGTCAACAACCTGATCATGGGTTCAAGCACATCATTAAGCTTGAGGAAGGGGCTAAAATAGTAATAACTACACCCTACTGACACTCACACCATTTTAAGGAGGAGATTGAGAAGACAATCAATGAGCTTCTAAGCATGAGACACATTCAACCCAGTTCTAGTCTGTTTGCCTCGTCGGTTGTTCTGGTGAAGAAGAAGGATGGGACTATGTGTATGTGCAAAAACTATAGGGATTTGAATAAGAAGACAATAAAGAACAGATATCCTATTCCCAGGATTGATGAGTTGATTGATGAATTACACAGGGCCGTGTATTTTTCCAAGATTGATCTTCATTCAGGTTATCATCAGATACGATTTTGGGAAGAAAATATTCATAAAACTTCCTTTCGTTATCATTACAGAAATTTTGAGTTCTTTTCATGCCATTCAGACTCACAAATGCACCAACCACATTCCATTCATGCATGAATCAAACATTCCATGAGCAGTTATGGAAATTTGTTTTGGTTTTCTTCGACGACATCTTGATATATATTAGGACATGGGACAATCATCTGCATCATTTGGATGTGGTTTTGATTATCATGGAGGCCTAATTTCTTTATGTGAAGGCTTCCAAGTGTGAGTTTAGGATGAATTAGATACTCTATCTTGGACATGTGATTGGGGCTGATGGTGTGAAAATACACCAAGATAAGATACATGCAATTCTAGATTGGTCGTCACTGAAGAACATATCAGATTTGAGAGGCTTCTTGGGTTTGTGCTCTTACTATAAGAGATTTGTAAGACATTTCTCATAGTTGGAATCATATTTGATAGAACTTACTAAAAAAGGTGCATTTATTTGGTTTGAGGAGGCACAATTAACATTTGACAAGCTCAAGGAAGTCATGAGCTCATGTCCAGTATTAGCATTGACAAATTTTACATAGTCGTTTGTCTTGGAGTGTGATGCATCAAGTCAAGGAATTGGTACAGTCCTAATATAGAATCAACATCTGATTGCATATGAGAGAAGAAATTTGAGGGACACAAAGACGTTGTACTCCACATATGATAAGGAGATACTAGCAATTATGCAAGTGCTAGCTAAGTTCAAGCAGTACTTAGTGGGGACTAAATTCATGGTCAAGACCGATCACAATAGTCTTAAATATTTTCTCGAGTAGAAGGACTTGAACGAGTGACAAAAAAAGTGGGTGAGCAATATTCAAGCTTACGAATTTGATGTGGAGTATATTAAGGGGAAGAAGAATATTGTTGTCGATGCTCTTTCCAAAAAACCAACACTTTGCTCTCTCACTGAGATTTCAGCTAATTGGAAATCTCAATTAGTTGTCGAATACACAAAAATACTTTTTCCTATGATTTGATTGATGGTCGAGTACAAGATGATAGATATTCAGTAGTTGATGACATCATTTATTATAAGAACATAATTTATCTTGTACCAAGGTCAAAGTTGAAGGCAAAGATTTTGAGGGCTATGCATGATACACCTGTAGCAGGACATCTAGGTTTCTTCAAAATTTATCATCTAATTCATGATATTTTCACCTGGAAGGGATTGAAGGATGATGTGCTACAACATGTTAGAGAGTGCCTGGATTTTCAGCAGAACAAGTTAGAACACACATTCCTTGCAAGTCTTCTATAACCATTGTTGATCCCTGAACAAAATTGGGAAGGAATATCCATGGACTTTATTACAAGACTTCCACATGTTCAGGGGAGAGATTGCATATATGTATTTATGGATAGAATAACAAAATATTCCCATTTCTTTTCTATACCTATCGATTACACAACACCTCAGGTGGTAGAATTATTCTTCAAAGAGGTGTTCAGGTTGCAAGGACTCCCCAAAACGATCGTAAGTGATCGTGACAATAGATTTCTTAGTATGTTTTGGCAGGATTTGTTCTGATTGGTAGGTACAGTGCTAACACTAAGCACGAGCTACCATCCTCAAATTGATGGTCAGACAAAGATAGTAAATAAATAGATTGAGGGCTATTTGAGAAATTATGTTTTAGGGAAACAACGTTCTTGGATCATATGGTTGTATTTAGGGGAGTATTGATACAATACCACCTACCACATGTTGATTGGCATGTCTCCCTTCAAGGAATTATACCTGTATGATGTGCATTATCATTTATAGATTTTTCCTTTGATGATAGCAAGGTACCTCAGGTAAAGGATACAATGCAGAACTATCAAGATATTCTCAAGGCATTGAAGGAAAATTTTCAACATGCATAGAATCAACATAAAATGTATGCAGATAAGCACCGAGTTGAGAGATCATTTGAGGTTGGGGACTTAGTTTTCCTACACCCATAGCCATACCGAAAATCCACATTGAAGAAAAGTGGTGCAGAAAAACTTAAGCCACGTTTTTATAGGCCCTATAGGATAGTGAGGAGAATTGGTGAGATTTCATATGAATTGGAGCTTCCTAAGGGCAGTAAAATCCACATCTTCCATCTCTCTTTCCTCAAGAAGGCATTGGGGCCAGTAGGTTGCGACATCTCCATAGCTTCCTCCATTTGATGAAGAAGGAAATTTGGTATTAGTTCCTGAAGGTATTGCTGATTAGAGAAAGAGCCTAAGAAACAAAGTGATTCGAGAATATCTGATCAAATGGAAAGATTTACTAGTTGAGGATGCAACATGGAAAGGAGAAGAGATTTTGTATCATCCTAATTTTTGATTGCTAGAGGACTAGCGATCCCAAGCAGGGAGGACTATAATGTCCCTTTCCGCCTAATGAATAATCATGAGGGAATTTTCTAGCCTTCTCTAATCCTGGACGTTAGAAAATAAAATAAACAAGGGAATAATGAGAATAATTAAATAAGAGTCCAAATAACTATGGTTACAATTTAATTATATTTAATTATTCATGTTGATTACAATGGGGCCACTTTTAAGTGAAGACTTCATTATTACTAGGTGACTCATCAAGGTGATCAATAAATTAATGCCTAAGTCTATTATTATTGCAAAGGGAAATTTATTAATATGGAAATAAGATTTTTTTAAGAGATTCGATGGCTTTTTGTAAAGGAGTGGATTGGCATTGTAGAGAAGATAAAATTCATTGATTAGGTTGATGAAGACATTCACAACTCATTTTAATATTATTATCTCTATCGAGCTATGAAGAAAGTATTCTCTAGGATGAAACCCCTAGTCTTGAGATGAGTGGGATGGAAACCCCAAATCATCGGATGATTGAAGCATTCACATTGAAGAATACAGATTGAAGGAATTAGTCAGGTTTGGTCAAGGAAATTGTAGAGATTACTAGGAGTTGTACTGCCAAATTTGTAATCACAGCAAGGTCTTGAGAGGTGCCATGCATGCAAATCATGGACTTTTCTAGGAATGCTATTTGTTATAAAAAATCGCAGCCAGTGCTGAACTTACTATTTTTACATAAATAAATATGGTATGTCATATGAACTTGTAGTATCTAGGTTCAATAAATTATCTGAAGTTCTACAGTTTCATTGGATATATTGTTTTTGTAATTCATTACAAATCTATACTGTTGCATGCATTGAATTAACCATGCTCTAAAATAAACCTCATGAAAACATTCAAACAATATGCACCCATGCAAACATTCAAGCACTATGAAATGAATATGAGCTCAAGATATTTCACTTCTCTTGTTGAAGAGTGAAAGACAATCACCAAGTTGTAATTTTTGTAATGGTGATATGTGTGTCATATTTACTTTCCCATAGAACATGGGTATTTGTAGCAATTATGAGGCAATTGCAAGCTGAATCTGCTTCTATTGTGCAAGGAACTCTTTTCTAGATTCTATGGGGGATGCAAAAATAGATACTCTTGAAATCTCTTGTGCATGGGCTCCAAAAGTAAATGCATCTTCTTTCATTTGTTGGTCATGCTGACCAAATCTCTCTGGAGGAGGGATATCATGCATAACATGATCAACATGAACTTCATCAAGTGTTTCTTGTTCTTCTCTCTCCACTTCAGTTTCTTACTGTTCAACATTATGCTGGGGAGACATATGAGGTTGTTCCTCAACTTCAACACTTTTCAATTCCTCAATGATCTTCTTAGTTATTTCTTTAGTTTCCTTTTGTACTCTATTCCTATCTTCCTTTTCCATATTCATGAGAGTATCTACTCTCTTCTTTGATCTCAGTTCCTAAGCCTATTTTCGAAGGATTGTATATTTATCTTCTTGTGACATGTAAGAAACAATTTTGTCAGTTGCTTCCTTCTTCAGCTCTTCATCTACCTTGATTGCCTTCTCTCTTTTCTCTTAAGACTTGAGCAAGACTCTTTGGAGAAACCTCAAAGATTTTTCTAAGAGCCACATTATTAATGATCACATATATTATTATTTCTCTTTTAATTATATTTTTATCCTCAAGAGGGATGTTAGGTTATAGTGCAACAATTTCTGCTAGCAATCCATTACTTACAATCCCATTTAGGATTGCTTCTAGCTGTAGAGGCTCGTGTGTATGAGGTGGAAATGGAGACTTCTTTCTCTTCTTCTCCTTTCCTTTTCCTTTAGGCTTGGAAGTACCTTACTCACCATTCTCGTCTTCTTCCTCATTTGTCTCTTTATTCTTTGCTTTCTTTCTCTTGGCTTGCTACTAAGTTCTTGCATGCTTCTTCTTAGCAACTTTAGTCTCTTATGCAACCTTTTTCTCAACAATAGCTTTGGTGGATTTAGTGGTTTGCAAAGGAGTAGTAGAATAATGTTTTGATCTACTTGATCTTATAAGCCTTTTCTCTACAATAGTTTCCTCATGATCTGAGGGAATGTTCTCTAGAGCTTAGGCAAAGGTTTGTGCTGCTAACTCAGACACCCGCGAAAGAACAATTTTGTGGAACATCTTTTCAATCCTTTTCTCATGAGTGTCTTCCACCTTCTTCTAAATAATATTGTCCATTATTTCTTTGTAAGTCCCAAATATTTCTACTTTAGGATCCTTGTGTTCGTTTAGTAGAATTTTCACATATGTTTTAACTTCATTCTCATAAATTTCATAAGGCAATTAAGGAATCCAGGATGTCCTAGGTTCCATAGCTTCAATGTAACATTGATCTTTTTCCACCAAAATTTTTATCTCACCCTTGTATTTCATTACCAAACTAAATATAATTCTCTCCACATTCTAAATTACTAGAAAGTTTTAGAAGAAACCCCAATATGTTGCAATGCAAGCTTGAATATCATTGAACCCTCTCATGTGGTGCCTGATCTATGTAGAAATTAGATGATTTTTTCCAAATATTTCCCTTGAAACCAGGAAACTCATTCGGAAAATATAAAGAAAGACATATTATCAGGGACCCAAACCTGAAATTGTATCCAGTTTCTTTTGTTCTCTTCAAGTTATCAAATTGTTTCTCTCTCATCAACTCACATAAATCAAAGTCTTTTCCCTCCTTCACCATCTGGTATGTGGTATAGATTGTAATACCAGTATCAGAGACTTCTTTGTTATTGAAATATATATTGTAAGAAATTCCCATAGATGCATACTTAATTTCCAAATAAATAATATCACATATGCTCATATTTCTCTTATCAAATTTTGCTCCGTTCAACTCAGTAACCTCATTTTTTACTATTTTCATCATCATAATAGGTCCAATTGCACACAACCCCATTACAAATCTAATTGCATCTTTGGTAATCCTATAGGATTTGTCATAATACATGAATTCATCATGAATTCTACTCAGAATAATTCTCACCCATTCAATTTTATCATAGAAATCAAGAAAATATTTCCAGATATCCAAAGCCTTAGCTGACACATTTGTGTATTCTAGTTTGTACTTGACATAATCATCATCCAAAAGACTATGTCTCAACTCCTCAAACTTTGTGTGATCAATTTCATTGATGGGATCATGAATATATATCCTTACATCTTCAGTATATACAATATCAATTATTACCTTAAAAAATACACCGTATTTATCTATTTCCATATCCTTGAAAGGTATTTCTTATACTTGGGCCTAGGTTTCTCAAAAAATTCTACCAACATTGGAGTAGTCATTGCAATTTCTTTTCAAACTTTGAAATGAGGGTTTAAGAGAAAACTAAAAAATACCTCTATGAACTATTGTTAAGATTTCACCACAATTTGGATTCGTAAGATGCTTTTGATTCCTTCTCCTTCTTCTCAACTTCGAACATAGATACTTTTGATTGAAATGAGTAGTTGTGCAATTTGAAGTATAAATTCTTTGTATTTTCCCTAACTTTACTCAATTAATGTTCTTCGTACTTGTTAGGTAAGTGGTTTCCAAAGTACTATGTATCTTCATAGTGATGCACAAACATTCCACAAACCTCCACAATCAAGGATTTTTCTCTAGACATATTTCTTGTAGATTCCTTCTTACTTCATGTTTCCTTTTATGATAAAATGAACATCCTTCTTTCTTCACGGGGCGAAGAGACTTTGTAGAAGATAACTCCCCCTTAGATAATGGTCTATCTCAATCAACTATGAAATATTGTGCACAATGCACAAGTGTTGTGTCATTCCTTATTTCCACCTCTTACTCAAATTGCTTCTTTCTTGAAACCTTTTCCATTTATTTCTTATGCTCTATCTTCTTATGCTGATGTAGACACTTAAAAATATCCTAAATGATATCATGCACTCAAATCTGATATACTAACATCGCTTTGTCCTGAAACCCATTTTCTTTTTGTTTAATTGATTAAATTATCCTATTTATTTAATTAATTATGACATTTTCATCTATTAATCTAATTGACCTAATTAGGTTAATTCACCCCTTTCATACTAACCTTTCGCCCTATTAAATTGAATAAATTGACTTATCTAATTTAAATCCCTAAGTCCTCTTATTTAATTAAATAACCCTAAGTTATTTAATTTAATATCATATCACTTCCCCCTTTTTTCATTGAATCATTTATTTAATGAATATCCTAATTCCCCTAATTTGCATAATTGAAACTTTATTTAATTATCAAATTACTAATTAAATCTAATCCTCCCACTTGCAAGGAAATATTCCTCCTTTGCACATTCCTCCAAAAAGAATATTCTCATGGAATAGTCCTTCCCCTTTGCACAATTAAATTTGGTTTTAATTAACTAAATATCTAATTTTCCTCACCCATGAGAATATTCTTTGAGACTATTCTCTTTCTTCACTCATTTGAAAAAGGGAGTTTTCCTTTTGATCTTGGTTGTTAGTTTCATTTTGCCTATTCTATAAATAGAGCTTGCATCTATTGAATAGGGATCCATCTTTTAATAGTAGACTTATGCTGTTAAAATCACTCTTATCCTACACTCACATTTGATGTTTTAAAAGCATTTTAGGTTATTTTACTTGCATTATTAGCTTAGAGCATCCATTAATGGCTTCTAGTGGTAACTTAGTTGCATCCATTTAGTAGATTTTGAAACTAGCATTACTGTATTTGACTACAAATTCTAATGAATTTTTGGTGACATATCGACAAATTATTGTCGACTTACTGACGCAACACTGATTTAAATTTTGTCGTTGGATTTTCGTCACTTTAACAACCAATTTTTATACGTCGAAACCACAACCCAGCATCGTCAATCAGCGCCACGGAAAATGTTGGCAGTGTCCATCGCAAAATCAACGTAACTTCGTCCATCTATACGTCGAAACCACGACCCAACATCGTCAGTCAGTGCCACAGAAAATTTTGGCGGTGTCCATCGCAAAATCAGCGTAACTTCGTCCATCTATCAACGCAAAAAATCACAAAACGTTGCAAAACGCCCATTTGAAATCGTCGAAAAAACACCAAACGCTCATCCATTTTCTAACGAGGTGGAGCAAACCGTCATCTCCATTATGACAAAAACTACATTGTGTGTACAACAACCACATCGCAAATTTTTGTGGTTCTTCGGGCTATTTTCATCGAAATTACGACGAAACCTTGCAAATTTTTTTAAAAAAATATTCGTTCAAACATCTTCCCTCCCTAACACGGTTATATGAAGCCTTTTTTCCCCTGAAAGTAATTGAATCTTTAGTTTTGAGGCATGATGTAAGACTGTTTCAAGTTCTTTTGTCTATTGGAGGCGTTTCAAGACAACTTTCTTTGTATAGATGGCCTAATAAGGGCTCTTTTGGCAATGTACAACCAGTTTTTTTGATGATTGTTCCTAACATTGAAGTTTGGGATTGTGGCATGTTAAAGATAGTGGGAATGGGTCTCTAAATGTGTGTGAAGTTTGTGGACATGCTTTGAATTTGGAATGATGCCACCTGATACATGGGTTTACTGTCCTACTAGTAGATTGGTGTGTAGATTGCTCATAAGATGCGAATCTATCAAATAGTGAAAGAATGGATGCTTTATGATGTGAACCTGTCTAAATGTAATTAGTAAAGGTGCCTAAATGCTTGGAAGGAGTTTAGAAGATTAACTGTTTGGAATTGTTGATTGGGGCAGGCTAGTTTCTTTGTGCAAAATGGTAATTTAAATGTAGAACCTAATATTTTGATAAAACAATGTTTGAATTATGATCTAATGTTGCTTTATTGATGTTACAAATGATACCTAAGGGTTTGATAGAGGCTTGAAGGCAAGTTGAAGGACTTGATGTATTGAGCAAGGTGAATCCTATGTGGAAAAAGGCATATAGATTGCAAACCAAGGGCAAGTCTGATGGGTCAATGATTGGTGAGTAAGTATTTGTGTCAAGAACATGTTGTTGAAGCTATTTGGGTAAGTGATGATTGGATTTTTGTTAATTAGCCTTGTAAAGTAAGTTGCTAAGATGAGTGGATTAGTACTTGTAGAGAGTATGGACTGATTTTAGTGATTTAAATCTGGTTATTGATTGTTACAGACATTTTGATGGTGGATAAGTTGAATTGGAATTTGATAAAGGGTTTGAAATACTAATTTGGTGTTTGTGATGTTTGATAGCCTTATGGTTTCAAGAGGAATTGATGGATTTTTGGTGAATGAAAGTGAATTGCTGAATTTTTGTGTATTTGATCTTCTCTTGATTATGTTTGGGACTGAAGTTCCCTAATGATTGAGTGTTTTGTTATGATACTCTTCTTCAATGTCTTCTCTCATAGTGGAATAAAGTAAAATATGTTCATAACATTTTACAGGAAAAAGTTAGTGTAAAGACAACATACAAGTATGTTGATGCCATCATTGAACTACACACCAAGCTCACGAATGAAACAAGTATTGTTCCCGCAATGTATGAAGCCCACTTGATTACAATTGAGTTCAAATAGAAATTAAATCCACAACTAATGATTTCTAAATAGTACAATTGAGTTCAAATAGAAATAATACCAGGTATGTTACAGGGCTCTCTCCTAGACCCCTCATACCTAGACCTAGTTTGAACCATGTACTAGTCTCAAGACAATTCTTGTGCTAAAATGGTTGGGCTCTTCTCTTTTGTTTCTATGCTACATGAGTGCATCCCAAGTTTGTCTAATCCAAACTCGTATATCCCCAAACATGGGATCTATTCGTGGATAGCTTCACCTGCAAAAGTTGTCATCCAGGGTAACACATGAGATGTGTTAAAAAGTAAAATAAGTACAAAAGGTAACATATTGAAGCAATGAGAAGTAATGAAAATCGCATAAGCTTAAAAGTGCAACATAATGAAATATTGAAAAGTGCATTACCTTTTTGAGCTTCTCTTTGTTTTGAGAATAGTTTAATATTCTCTACTTAACAGGGCCAACCACGTGACGGTGGAAGCTCATTTGGCCCCTCCCCCCCTCACATCACTCTCAATTCCCCATACCCAATCATATAACATTAATCATTCATTCATCCATTATTAACATATAACATTCATTCATTAACATATATTCCATTAACATTAATTAATTCAGAACATATAACATTCATTCTTTTAGTTTTACATATTATCAAAAAATATGGTTGTCAAAAATATCGAGTTTTTAACATTCATTAACATATTATTATCAAAAATATGTCGCCAATATGGTTACATCCTTTTTTAGTTTTCTTTTGCTGACTAAAGAAGAAGTGGAGTATCATTTTCTAAATCATTTGTCCCCTTTAGTTGTTATGTCCTCTACTCACTTGATCTTAATGTATGCCTAGTCATGTACTCCACTGACGTGGAGGCCAGCGCAGAAGTGCTGCTGCAATAACAAAGAAATGTTAAAGTGATATGTTTTATTATTATTGTTACAAGTATTTCATTAATTAGAAAAACATTAGAGTGTTCTCTTTACCTGATGGGTCCACATCATGTTCCTAAACTTCTGTTATAGACTCATGCTCAACATATTGAACACCCTCTAAAATCCTCACGGAGTTGAAACCACGAAGGTTACATTAATTAATACACCAATTGCAATTAAATATGTTTAAAAGAACATTAGAGTGGTCCTCTTTTTGATGAGACACATCATGTTCATGATCTTGTCTAGCGATCATGCTCAGCATGTTGATCACACTCTACATGCTCTAAAGTTGAAACATGAAAGGTTACATTAATTAATTCACCAATTGCAATTAAATATGTTTAATTATGTTAATCCATACTACATTTTGTATAGCACATGAATACATCCAGTACCGGGATACACACCATGACCTTCATTTGTAAGTTGTGATCCACCCTCACTAGGATGCATTCCAATGTCATGTGCAGTATTATCATTGCTTTCCTATTTAAAACAAATAGGCACATAATTACTTTATGGTGTAAATTAATATTGAATAGATTGCACAAGTATTCAATTTTAAATAAACTTCATTGAGTTTGTTTACCTGCGTGTCGGATGCAGTGGAAGCTTGTGTTTACCCAATCAAGAGTCTTAGGCATTCAACCATGGCTCCATAGCCTTGCCGGAAGGTAATCTTTAGGTCCTCTTCTATGGGCACTTTGTTGAATTCAAAGCCCTACATTTTTGCATAAGATCATGAATTTTGCTTCTATGGTGTGATAAAACCAAAATTGTTTGTACTTTATTATTTGGATGTAATATTTCATTTATTGATACTTACAATTTGTGCGGATAATTTCATATAAGCACTAGAGCCAAGTTTGTGCTACCCATTTTTTTCTAGTCTTGCCTTTGTTGCCTTCGATGTGTCAAGAAGCCTATGAAAAGTTTGAAATACGTTAGATTATGTAAAAAATAAAAATGTCGATATATAGTACATTATTGATAGTATCACATACCTTCCTTAGCCAGTGGTGTACTTTCCTTTCTTTTTCAGCCTTCTCCTTTCCATTTGACACGAAGATCCTTCCTCCCTCAAATCATGGGGATGCTTTCACCATTAATTTTGGTTGTTCTCTAGAAGTAGACCTGTATTGATTCCTCATGCTTTGAATGAGTGCCAACTTTCTTGGTTGGGTTGGATGTGTTGTGCGAGACAGCACAGTGGAAATGGTTAATGAGCTCATCCTTTAAATCTTGATTTTGGACATTCCACCATGTACGTATGGTGGGCCTGAAGAGCTCCAATGTTATATCACCTAGATGTTTATAAAAAAAATATTTCCTGCCAAATGATCATGGGATCATTAGTCTAAAAAGAGCGATCAATAAGTAAATTTCAATTGGATTATATAGAATAATAATTAAAACATTTTAAAGTACCTGGGACCTTCTCTGTCTTTATAGGAACAAAATCCTCAGTCACCACAAGTGTGACCGGCAATGTTCTCATACTAGTAATACGCGAAGATCCATGAAATGTTGCTAAAACATCACCAGTACCAGTGGCCTTTGCGTCGGTGCATGTCTGACACGTGTTGCGGAGATGTGTTCTTCGAGGGTGCTACGATCCTGCATGCTATGTGTTGTAGACATTTGAGACGACAATATAGGAATGAATGATGGGGTTGAATGATCTGATGTATGTGTAGGAAGATTAGGATCGACACTTGTACCAACCCCTACTCCTTGGGCAACACCTGTAGTACCCTGATCATGGCCAACAGCATCATGAGGACACAAAATCTTGTAAAAACAACACATATTTTAGTTCATGACATAAAAGAGTACAAAATATAAAACCATGAATGAACTTATGTTATAATTAAATATCTCATAATAGCTTACTTGCAAGTTTCGTGCTCTCTAAGTAAATTTTTTAACCCTTTCTCTTATCTCATTTGTTAACAATTATAGGATTTCTTCATTGCATTTTTTTTGGGTCTTCCTTATCATATCAAAGGGTTTGCAAAATATCGATGTCATCATGTAATTGACTGCACCTCACTATGGATTCTCTCCTCTACTACTGGTGCCTTTCCCCAATCAGTCGACTGCAACAAAAATATTAAAAACATTATCGAAATTAACCCAAAAAACTTATGAAGAAAACATAATAATAAAACATTTTGCTCATATATAATTTGTACAATTACAATGAGGTAAGCATGGGGTAGAAGCACGAGAGATACATTGCAATTTGTTATGCGGGTTGAAGCCTTCCTCTCACGATCAATGTCCCTGCGTGACAAAATTAAATATAGAAAACATTACGAGGAAGTAAGAGCCAATGGACTTACAAAAAAATCCTTAATAATAAAATGGTATATGATGCGTACCACCCCATAGTAACTATGTTTGTATCTATGTGATTCAAATTTTAATCGATTAGCAACTCTTCCCCTACAGTTCTTGATTTTATCGCACATACGAATACACGGTTTCCCTCACGCGCCTCGAATATGCAATTGGGTTGTTTATTTGTTGACCCAGGTTGTGTACTATTTATAAACCCTACAATATTCCTTGATGCTTTTGGCCTTCCGTCAATGTACATAGCCACTCCTTTATTTTGATCCTTATCTTTTAGTTGTATATAATTTGTTGACAATGCATACCTATGCATACTTCGCGTATATCGAACCAGTTGCATCTAATCTTTGTAACTGTAAAAGGGTATGACATACTCCATCAATTCAGTAAATTTTTAATTAACAAACCTTTATGTCATCCATGCAAAATAGGCTGATAATAGCAATGGCGATGGTGCTATCGCGATATATCCTCTCATTGACACAAAAATTAGTATTTATTGGAAATTCCTTGGAGTACCCATTGTTTTCGTGAATGTTTGTACCTCAAGGGAACCTTGACGTCACCTATGCTCTCATCATCATAAGAATATGACCCCCCTTCAGCATGAAAAAATTCCATGCGAGAAATACCTATTTGGTGGTACCTGCACTCATAAGGATGTTGGATGAAGTTCTTTCATGGTGATGTGATCCCAAGGTATGGGGTTGGAGGATTAAAAACCAAGGTTGTCACTACTAGTCAAATGTATGTGGAGGTAACAATAGTTGTGAATGTATCAATAAACCTTGTAAGGGTCTGATGATCAGAGATCACTTGGTAAGCATGGGAATGGTTTGTAGGGTCACCAACCTTGTGTTTTGAAGCCTTGGGTTTTGGGAACATCTAGAGGATTAATTGTCTTGTTTCTTGGAGGTTGAACCCCAAAATGTATCAGAGTTTCTTTCTTTCTTAAGAATCCAGTTAAAGAGGCAAATTGGGTCCCTCCCTATCTAGCATTCCTTCACCATTTTCCAAACACCCACAACATCTTCAAACCATTTATACTCTTCTAGAACTTGAAAAAAAAATCAACTTTAATTAGTGTTCTCTTTCGGGATTTCCCTAGTGCTGGAATTTGTATTGTTCTTTTGGAGGTTTGGTTGAGTCAGTGAAATATTCAAAAAAATTTAATGGCTCCTTGTCTTTTTTTCATCTCTTGTACTAGTGTAGGAGCACCTTGGCATAATTAGGCCTCTATAAAGCAATGTTTTGAAATTTGATTCAATGTTATTGTTCCTACTTTGTAAATCATGTTATTAGAGTCATGTTTCATATATTTGAGGTCATGTTGAGGTCATTTGGTGTTTATTAAGTCCAAAAGTGCAAAAATGAAAACAATGTAAAAAGTTATCAACTTAATCAAAAAGGAAATATTAAGAGATGAAGTCATTAGGGCCAGTTAGAAGCAGTTAGAAGGAAAAAAGTTAGTTGTTTTTCATTTAAAAAGGCTCTTGTATCTCTTAGAACTTCGAGGGTGGTTGAATAAAGAATAATTTCAAGGAAAATCTCTGATTTTTAATCATTTTTCTTCAAAAATCTTGCATTTCCAGGCATTGTACAGAATTGTACGGCCTTGAAGGCATGGTAGAATGGTTGGATATGGTAATAATCTCAATCACCTTCCTATTACATCAAATTTCATGCATTTTAGTTAAGATTTGTGTGAGTTATTGTGGATTTACTTCAGACTGCTAAAACCCTCAGTCAGGGTAAGCATAGACATAAATAATTATGTTTCTCCTTTATTAATTGGTGGAATCTTCTGGTTTCTTGTGAGATTATCCTACTATGAATGTTCTTTCATTTTCCATGGATTTAGGGGAAAATCATAAAGATAAGATGTGAGGGAATGAAGTTTCTTGACTGAAAAACTGTGTATAGTTTGTGAACAGAGTAATTATGAAGGTTAAGCCCTTAGGGTTTTGTGAAAATACTTTGTAAATGGACTTTGATGCTTTAAAGTGACTCCCACACATAGGCCTATCAAAAAATCATCGTGGATCCAAACAAACACCATCATTGTGTGTAGAAGGGTAGGGAAACAAAAAAAATACCTTTCATTTTGTCAATTTCGATAACTTTGATTTTTTAAATTTTTTTGAATTTTTTTGACCATCGTAAAAAAAATTAGCAGAGGCCAATCTTCCCTCTTCCATTGTGCAATTTTGGGTTGGCATTTTCTCTTTTGCAATATTTTGGCCATTTAAAAAATTTGGCCTATTGGGCCTTTTTGAAGGATTATTTCTCTGTTTTATTGAAAGAATTTTGTGGCCTGTATAGCCTGTTTGTAGGATTTACATCTTTCCAACACCTAGTTTCTGGCACATTTTTTGTCACATATTGGCAATGGTTTGTTTGTTATTATTGATTTTCTCAATGGAAAATTTTTGAAGGCCCGGATCTATGCACATTTGAAGACTCCTACCTACAAATTCGCACATCATGTGGCCTCCAAGTGACCTGTAGTCTTGGTATCCAATCTCTATGGTTTGAGTATATCTCCCATTGGCATGTTGATATGTGACAATTGTTTTTGATCTTTGGGTAGGCTTTTTCAATTGGTGAAGGCAAGGAAATCTATGGCGACGGGTTTGTCAATGGGAAATTGGCTCGAATTGACCAAAATATAGCATACAACGCCTTGATAGAAACAAACATAGTCTAAATCATTGTACTTGCAACAAGATTTCTAAATGTGGGGGAAAAATCACTTACAGTCATTGTCCCTTGGTCAATTTTCTCTTTATGAGTGCCCTCACCTCTTACTCTGGCTTTCCTCCTACCAAATGGTTCCTAGTCTTCCTCCTCAACTCAATGGCCTTGCAACACTCGTCCAATGAAGTCTCGCAACTCTCCATCCAGGGGGTGGATGTAGTGGTTCTTAGTGCAACTCTCCAGTTAGGGTCTCAGTGTAGTATGCTATGTTGTGCTCTTGAGTGCGCAGGGCCAAAATTTAAAATATATAGTTTATATATATGTTATGTCAACATATAGTTTATATACAAAATATATATGCTATGTCAACATATAGTTTATTTTATTTTCTACAAAATATAATTTTTGTATGGTGGCTTGTTGAGCTTATATAGTTGGTTTTCTCTTTCTTTATAATTTTTGATGATTTATTTCCTATGACATGATTGAATATTATCTACAATCCTAGTGATTGTTAAAAAGGCTTATGATATGTGATGTTTAATCATGATGGATTTCTAAGAATCAGTGATTGAAATACTACTTGACTAAAGATTGAGCTATCTGATATCTTTTCATTTAAACATCATGGAAGAAATGCTTGCAATCAATGTCTTATTAATGTAGCCTACAAGGTTTCTTTTCCTAGTTTTTTTTGGTCCTATTCTTGTTATGACTTTTTTTTTACATTGGTCTATTACAGTAATGGGGAACATATCTAGTGAATCAATTCTTTCAATCCCTTCGATTCTTATCCTTGTGCATAATGAGTTTTCTTCTATCCTATGATTCATTGATTGTTGGTTTAAAACACTCATTACAACTAACATGGACATGAATTATGATGTGGGTGTGAGAAGGGATTGTTGAATATGAAGGAATGGTTTAGGAAAGTACTCCTTAATCCAAATGAGTCATTTTATTGTCATGGAATGTGTTAAGAGACTTTAAAATTAATATATTCAATCTAGTTAATATTGACACGTCTAAAGCATGCCAAAGGCACTTCTGAGATATGCTATTACATAAAGAAGATTGTTAAGGTGATGTCAAGTCTTGATCCATTAGGGTAGGAAAACATAGATGCCTTGGTACAAAAGGTTTCATTCAACTTGGAGGAAATGGATAATTACCTAAGGGGCTAATGTGAGATTGGACCAAGTTTATATTATGATACAAATAGCTTGGGAAAAGGGATGATGAAATGGTTAAGTATGGGAAATTGTAGAGATAAAAATAACACAAAGGGAAGAACACTAGAACTAATTTTAGCACTATGGATTAATCCAAGACTCAAAATTCCACTAAGAGGCATCCCTTACATCTAAAATTAATTCCATAGGTGGGTTTATCCTCCAATATAGTGCCATTGGTTAGCTTATCATGTGAACTTCTGCTATAAGTAGGATTACCATACACTTTCATAACATGCATGTGTGGTTTCAAAAGGTTTATACATTCTTGTGAATTTGAAAGAAAGGCATGTTTTGACTTTTCCAATAGGTGTTAGGGGTTAATTTGACTTGGTTTTAGCATTAGAGTGACAAACCTTGTGGTTTAGGTTCCATAAACAAAATATACTCATTTTTTAGCTTCCTATTATCATCCTTATATTCAATGAGCATTTTAAAGATCATCTAAATATTCATTGCTAATGAAAATGCACAAACTGATGTGTAATAGATCCAAGGTGAGGCTCAGAGAGCCTCGTCTTTTGAAACCATTAACCAAATAAATGCTAAGAATAATATATGAAAGAGACGAAGAATAAGGAAACTTGTATTATTAGGAAGGACGAGATGCCTTTATATATCATGACCCCATGTTTGAGTCTCGAAACCCTCCCATATCGTCAACGCATGTGCCTAGGCTAACCATGTCAATTTTCACTCCATACAAGCACAAATTAAAAAAAATTAAACATTGGCCCCATTCACATGTCACTATGCAGGGTCAACATGAGGAAATGCTATTTTTTTGGGAATGAAATAACCAAAGATATGATCAAATAATATCTAATCATAAATAGTTGTAGAGTAATTAGGATTTGATCATATGGAAATTTCTAGGAGAGCTACAATAGTTGTAACATCATGAATTAACAACATTAAAAAGTACATCATGAATGAATTATGTAATGGCATAAAAATTAAAAACATCATGAATTAATTATGTAACCATATAAGTAAAATATAATTCTATCAAGAAATCAATATCAAATAGATAATATAATCGCATAACTCATACATTTCAATGTCATTGATCTTCTTCTTCATCCAACTCTTTGTCTGTATCATCCAATCCAGATTTGACATTGTAAGGATTAGTCATATCATCATCATCGTCATTGATATCAGTTTTGATAATGTCATCATCCACATGGATATCATCTCATGAACATTAACTCCTACATCATCATGATCTAGTTCCTCTTCTTCGACATCTTCGTCAGGCACATCATCAACTAACTGTTGATCCTAATCATCATCTACATCATCTTCTAGTTCTTCAATATCTTCTTCTTCCACCACATTATACTTTACTGGCCTTCCTCTTGGATCATGTCTAATAACAAATGACCAACCCGATTTACCTGGAACCTCTGAGTAAAATACCTGCTCACATTGTCTCGGAAGAACATAGGGCTCATTTCCAGCTCGCTCGATCGACGTTGTATTAACCATGGTAAATCCATTATCATGTTCAATAATAGTTCTCTTGGGATCATTTTCATTCAATTGTAGCCTATACCATTGGATGACGAACATAACTAATTTGAAGGACTTAAAGTCACTCAATATCATCCAAAATCCCATAGTATCGATTTTCTAATACTTCTGGATGTATGTCACTTCTAGATGAAACATTAGGCACCTGAAAGACTACAGTTATCCCAGAATCACAAGTTTTCTTCATGTCATCCAACTTTTTGATTCAAAATTTATGACCATTGCACCACATAGCCTTGTGGTGTTTCACCTGCAATATGTCAAACATGTAAAAATTATTGCATCATCAGTTGATAGACATACTTATTCTTGGCCGAATGTATGCAAAGAAAAAAATCTCAACATATATATGCATCAATATAATTGAAAATAATTAAATAATATGGGTGATTAATATATTTATACGTACCTGTTTATCTCTTAAACCATATGCTAAATCTATTTCCCTTGGTGTAACATTGGAATCTCCATTACGATGAGCATCTTTAACCAATGAAGTCACACCTTCCCATGTTAATGCGCGACCAGATTGTTGACATCGTTCAATTCATACCGTCATCCAATCAAGACTTTTTGCGACGTACAAATGTAGTGCATCCCACTCTCTAACCAACTATATAAAAATTGAAATTCACAAATGGCGGTATAATTAGTTAATTACCATGGTATCTAGGGCAATTTATAATTGATGTACCTAAAAACCTAACATCCCACTACCCTGATGATCTTATTATCTTTAGTAGAAACCTCTTAACTATATGTATCCAAGACCCATTGTTCCACACATTTCAAATTGAAGAGAGATATAACATATTAGCCATTAGTATCTATGTCACCCCGATCATGTTTTATGCTTATATATTGGTGAGAGATACAATATATCGTATAACAACTAGCAAGCTTCACCAATAGAAACATTTAAAGGGAATGGCCCTACCGTGTGATTTGGAACTAGAGACTTTTCATTTGAAATTACGATGGTCCTTTCATATGAAATCAATTTTGTCCTTAAAAACCATGTTTTACCATCCGCAGTCAAAATTTCCTTTTACCCGCTACCCACCACAACCTCAATAGAGCAACTCATGATAGTGTGGTGGGTAAAGGAAATGTCTTCTTGTATATCACTATACCATGGAAGGTTGATGTCTTTGCCCATGGTAGAAGTGGTCATAGTTAATACTAATAGGGAACCACTATCTGTGAGGAGGTTGAAATGAAGCTTTGTGATAGAGGTAAGCTAAGAATAGAGGTAATAATGCACCACCATACTCTGAGGAGGGGTTGGAATGGAGGAAGCGGTGAAATAAGAATAGAGATAAGAGTGTTATGCGGTTTTGCACTGCCCATCTTTTTGCTCTGGATTTTGTTGTCTTTTGGCCCCTTAATTTTATTGATTTGGTTGCCTTTGGAGGTCCTTAGATGTTCATCTTGCTTGTCCAAGTGAGTTCCCCAGGTTACACTTTGAAAAAACTAAGTTCTGAGCAAAATCCAGGTTTTCACCCCAATCCGGGATTTTCTGATCCATCCGGATTTTCCCAGATTCTGCTCAAAGTTCGGCTCTGTGCAAAAATCCGGGTTTTTAGTCCAATCCGGGATTTTCTGCTCCATCCGGATTTTCCCGATTTCCATGAAAATTCCAGATCCAAGCAAAAATCCAGGTTTTTGCCTGCGTCCGGGATTTTCCGCCCAACCCGGATTTTCCCATATTTCTTCAGTTTTCTGGAATGTGCCAAAAGTCCAGAACTTTATGCCATCTACTTGGAAATCGGTCCACACGAATTTTTGGATTTTTGCGAGGGCTTTGTACAAATTGAAATCTTGGATTAAATTGATGAATTTGATGATAAATGCTTTCGACACCCCGGCAATTTGATATAATATTACCTGATGTTTCCGCGCTGTTCTTGGTTACGTTTTGATGATCATTGTTGAAGTACCTTATTTGAGGTAGAATCACGATGCATGTTTGTTTTTAGGATTAAGTGCGGAATTAAAAACGACACAGGATTTTCCTAGATTTTCCCCTTGATGCGGTTTCGAGAAATGGAAATTTTTAAGAAATGGTTTTTTCGAGAAAATGGGGAAATTTTCCAAAATGATCTTGAAAATCAAAATTTCTTGAGATAAAAAAATTTGAAAATAAAAATTTCCAAAAATGGAAAAAATTCTGAAAATGAAAAGTTTCCTTATAAAAATGTAAGTTTTTTAGAAAGGTCAAAATTTTATTCAAATTTAATTTGAACATGTGGGCTATTAATGATGATATCTATTTTTCAGGACTAAACAAATATTAAAAGGGGACTTGCATATGGATTCGTGCCAAAAGAGGGGAATCTGGAAGCATTCAATTTAAATTTTCAAAGTGGGACCTGTCTAAGAATCCGTGCCAAAACTGTCTACAGCTGCAGGACTTTCTGGAAGAAACGTGAATTTGATCTTGCTGGCGATCGTGGGCCGACATGGATAATATTAATGCATTTAATGCAAATCTTGTCCTATTTTGAAATTCTCTGGCCAGGCCCTATTTTGGGGGCCCGATTATTATATGAATCTAATTAGAACTGTTTTGGGGCTAGTTATTATGCACCTAGTGGGCGGTGACACTTATGTTTGGGGTTTTCTATAAATGGCGTTTGTGCCTCATTTGTAAGGGGGGGAGATTAGGAGAAGATTTGATAGAGAGCGAATTTAGCAGTAGAGTAGAGGTAGAAGCTAGTCAATTTCTGAGCAAGTGATGTAACAGAACATTGGAATTGTTGCTGGAGTTTGGTGATTCAACACAATTGAAAGCATTGTGATTTTCTGGTGATCTCTTTTGTGTTGACTTATCTTGCATGGTTCTTATGATTCAATTTTTAAAATTGCTCATGGTTATTAGATTTAGATTTAGATCTGATTCAATGATGTTCATGATTTAATGTTTGAAGTGTTTGCAGCAATCCCTGGTCCATACTTTTTGCAGCTAGCTGATTGTTAGTTGCTTTGTAAAGTTAGCCTGGACCTTTATATTCATTGTGCTTGGTTCAATTATGGAGATTTATTCATTTCAACTGCAATTGGGTTGTCTTGGGTGAATGTTCATAATCTGAAAATCTTTAAAACCTTAGAAGATTGCACTGTTTCTGTAAGATTGTAGATTAATCTTGGTCAAGCAGAGATTGGTTTCGTTGGGATTGGTCCATTTCAAGTGTTTATCATTTGCATTGTTAGTCTTAGAAATAGTTTAGATTTAGAAATTTCTCTGAACCCTTATCTCTTTTGCTGTTTATTTTGAATCTGGGTTAGTTTTAGGATTGAAAGCATCACCATATTGTTGCATCTGATGAAAATTCACTTCCGGCATTGTTCATTTGTAAGGCCCTTGTGATTACCAGCATTTTCACATATTATCTGAGTTGTTTATGCATTGTCATGACGACAGAGAGACCTTGGTGATTTTCAACAATTTATTGTTGAAGATTATCTTTCAAGAGATAGAATATTGCATTAATGCGAGTTGTTCTTGTCTGAGAAAACACCATCAACAAGGAGGAACCGCTATACTGTGGGGGGATGAAAAATGTCATGCGGTAGTGCAATAATCTGTCATTGGAGCATTAAATGAAGGCCAGTCACATCAATCAACATCAAAGTATGAAATTCAGCTCGATATGAAATATTTGAATGATGAAGAACTTAAGATATGAAATTAATGCGGTATGATACCAAAATTTAACAAGGAAAATTGAGAATTTGTGCACTCGTGCTAGCAGAAGTTGAATACAAGTGAGCTCAATGTACGATAGTAGAAGAATTCTGTAGAGTGAGCAAAATTCTAGGTAAGTCTACTTATCATTCATTGAAATTTAAACAATGGTGCCAAAGAAATCAAAGGTAGGAACTGAAAAGGAAGAAAAGTCTATTAGAATTTCATTGCAGTCACCATTACTTGCCCTGTTACCTGGTTCAGTAGATAAGGGTTATAAGAAAGTCTTTAAGGATTTAGCTCAGGGGTGTAGGGACCCAATAATTCCACAATCTGGGTGGAATTTATATTGGTATTTTTATAGGAACATAGATGAAAGGGTTCCAGTGTCAAACCCATGGACTTTTGACATAGGAAAAATAGTTGTTCTTAATGTTTTTGTTGATGTTGAGCTAATCAGAGCCTTGGCCAATAGATATCATGCCCCATAAAAAATGGTCAGACTTCCAGATGGTCAATGTCTGGTAGATATCTTGAGGGAAGCTATAATTAGGTATTTTGACCTAAACAAGCAGGTTGTCACTGAAATTGACTTGGGGAAGCTGGAGCAAGAATATAGAAGGTTGAAAAGGACCTATAGAATTGATGAAATCCCCTTACACATGAAAAGGGGTGACAAAAACAGAGTCCTACCCATTCACTCTTCAAGACTTGAACCCTTTCCAGTGTCTGACTTTCAAACCTATTTCAAAAATACCTACTATGCATTATGTCAAATTCTTGGAGTTGATGCTAAGGAGAATATGTCGATAGGGTTGACAAGAATGGCCATGATTATCCAACATCCTGAATAGAATGTGGAGTTTTATTTTGCTTCATTCATTAAGGAATAGATTCATGAAGGTCTATTATAGGTTAGGGAAGCCAAGGCCCCCATAATTTTTAGAAAGTACTCCTTATTATGTCATTTGATTCTATCTCAAAATGAAACAAAATGGACAAAGATGATGAAATTGAGAACACATGAGAATGGAGTTATGCTCCCAATACAAAATTGGTGTTATATTTGGGACATTAAATGTAATGAAAGTGATTGTGTTGTATTTAGGGATAATTTTGTCATCAGACTGATTGATCAGTTTGGTTTTCCTACACCAAGATTACCACAATCCCTAATGGATGTCATGAGATCCCTGCAATACAAATCGGATCAAGGTTTTACACATAATTATGTTGATTGATTTTTTATGCCATAACACACCATCATCAGGGAATATGGTTGTGATCAGGCCTCTCATATTTTACCAAAATTTGTGCCTAGCAGAGTATTGTTTTTAGAATTTATGTGGAAAATGCTCTAGATGGAGCATGGTTTGATGAAAAATTAGAAAAAAGGCAGATTTCTACCTGATTTGACGGTATTTGATAAATTGTCAATTGGATCAAATATGTTCGAGGAATTGTAGAGACTTATAAAAGCTATTTTTTCTCTTAGATCAGGGAAAAAGAGAATATGCGATCCAGAATGACACATCAACAATATCAAAAGAACCCTACTCACAAAGAGGGCAATAACACATGAATTTGATCCATAAGAGGATGTAATAAGAAACCTGGTCCATTTTGCAGATGTGCTTGAGAAGGAAAACATGGTTAATGATGATGAGATGGGAGGATCAAGAGAGGAAAAGATAAGAAGTTCAAGGGGTTTTTTGATGAGGAGCCATATTTGTTGAAAAGAATGCAATTAGTCCTTGGTAAATTTGATGAATTATCTAAAAAGGCTCAAGAAGAGAAATCAGCCCAACTTCCTACACCCAATCCACCAACATCCACAATCTCTACAACACATACACCACCTTCATCACCAATTCATCCATCTCCTCCATCTCAAATAGATGAGCCTCCTGCCAAGAAACAAAAGATTGGGTCACTAGTGGACTATGAGTCAAGTGATGAAGAACAAGAGGCAATCTTAACTTTGGATGAGATGAAAGAGGTTGCAGAGAAACAAAAAATCCTTGAGCCTCATGATCCCAAGATGAGAATATCGGAGGAGGCTATTGATGAAATGCAGGATGATGAAATAATTATTGCTTCCCTGAGATTCATGGAGGGTGATGACTTTATCCACACTAGGGAGTTCAAATATTTTTGGATAAAAATTAAGATGAAACAATTTGATGACAGACCAAAAATTAACCTCATTGGAGCTGATGATTCAAAACATGTAGAAGTGCAGGCACAAACAATGGCAGAGTTAAATATTGACAATGTCAATATTACTCCTAAAGAAGCAAGGGAGTTAGTGTTGAAAAGTAACATGCTCATTATACTAGGAATGGAGCTCGCCAAAGTGTTTTTGTTGGATCAAATCAGAGCTCAAGATGATCCCAAATTGGTTGCAGAATTTGATTCGGAAGGAGTATTAGGGACATGATATACTCCAACCACCCAGACCCTTTCCCTATAGACGAAACAAAAAAGCATAAGGAAGCCTAGGCTTCTACATGTGGTGCAGGAAATGAGAGGGTCTGCTCTGGTCAGAACTATGAAGGACACTACTCCCACATAAGCAACAACCATGATAATGTATTCAACAATGTTTACAAGAGATGTAGTGGAAAACATAGAAAAGAAGATGAAAGAGTATGAGAAAAGACTCAAACTATTAAATGAGGAGATAAATAAGTTATTCATTGAAAATGTCAGATTGAAACAACAATTGCAACAATCCAATGATGTAAAGGGGAATGAAATGGTTGTATATCATCCACCTGCTTCAGTTGAAGATCCACAGATTCAACAATTGAAAGAAGAGGTTGATAAACTAAAGAATCATAATAAGGATGATATCAAACAACACATCTTGAGTACCTTGGAGGAAATACTGAAACACAAAGTTGAAGTTTTAAAAGAGAAAATAAGTGGAGTTCATGAGGGCTTCAATCATTTGGTAAAAGCTATGGAATAGATAAATACTAATTCCCCTATCTTAGAGGAATTGCAGAAAAGATGGCAGCCCACTTACCATATCTTAACCACTCTATGTAAAGTCACACAAAGAGATCCTAATGCACCCCCAAGGTTAAAACCTACTCAAGAAATGTTAAAAGGAATCATTTATGAGCATTAGTATTTGATTGATATGAAGACGAAGGTAGAAAACATAAGGAATTCATTTGATTCAATAAAACATAGTTTTAGCCCTTTGATCGTTAAAGGTGATGGTCAACTCAAGGATGTGGATGAATGGAGAAATGAATTTGATCAAATGGTTCCACAATGTTTTCCACATATACAAGGTGATGGTAATATCAATCTGGAAAAATTTCATGCTCTGCTTGATGGAATTATTGCATTGGATAATGGTTATACAAAGCTCGTTGTAGATGCCAGAAAATTGCTCGATAGCAAATGGAAAAGCCACCTATCAAACTTCACTACTGCACAAGAATACAAGTGGCTGAATGATTTAACCATAAGCAAATGGTAGGAGAAATACCTCAGTTTAGATGAAGATTAATCACTATCAATGAAGATTATCAGAAAGTAAAAACTTTGCACAGGTCTTTGGTGACTCAGGCTTTTACTCAGAGATTAACAAAATTGTCATGTGTTAGTTGTTAATTGTTTTAGTTATATTTTACATGTTCGTTAAGTTTTGTTATCAAAAGTCGTGTCTTTTGGTCCAAATCTTGTTGCCTCCCCTATAAATAAGAGAGACCAGGACCAAGAAAAAAATTATTAAGATAGGAGTAGATAGAAGAAATAGGAGAATAGGGATTGATATAATGTTTACATCATAAAGGACCAAGATGCAAGTGTAAATTTTTTGATGAAGTTAATGGAAAATCTCCCATTCGGTGGCTCTATGTTGGTATCAATTGTTTGTTAAGTTAATTGAAGATATTGCAAGATTGTCTCCATATTTAATATTACTCTATTGTTTAAATTGATATATCAAGCGTATTTTCAATTTATCAGTGCACATTTGTTGTATCTGTGTGGCATAATTAATTGGGTCTTTCAAGTAAAGATTAAAGTCCTCTTGATTATTCACAACAACTTAGGAATTTATTTTGGATTATTAAAGAAGAATCTAATAATTGCATCCCTTCCCGTTTATACAAGTTATACACATAGAAGTGCCAAATAGTTTGAATTATTGCCAGTCATAAGTCACTTGTCTTTGATTTCTACTTGACTCTATATACCCAATAGAGCACTGGTCTTCACATTTCATCACTTAGTTTCATTTCATTTTAAACATTTTACATTTGTTAACTAAGCATATTTCTTTAATACTACTTATACAATTTATGATAGACTAGTAGTACATTTGTTCACTTTCAAATTTACATTGTGAATAGACTGTTGTAGGAGGAATCACATAGTTCAAGTTTGCTTCATTCACATATGTAGATCCACCTAGGTCTGGAAGCACCTGAAGAGAAGAAGGTCTAAAACCATTTGGCCTTGTATGTTACCCTGAAACGTACCAAGAGTTTGACAACCTCCTGAGGTATTTTTACCTACATTTTTGAGAGATAACAATGTGAACGAGGAAGCACATTGTACAATATCGACATTGGCACATTGCATTCATACCGATCGACAAAAGAAATTGGGTTGTATATTTTGATTAAAAAGGAACAAATAAAGAATGTAGCACCACAAGAAATGCATATCGACATAACTCATGAAAGTTTCCCTGACAAAATACTCATCACCGGCCATCGGAAGCCTAAGTGACAATTCCAATCTCATATACTACTCCGATGAAGATAAAATGCTCATATCGGGGACACATTCTTTTTGTTCTACTGATGGGTTATTCAAGAAAGTAAAAGATAGACTCACTCAGGATTTTGGCATGAGGTACACCAATATATTTCATCAGAGGAACACATTGATATTAGAACAACAAAAAATGGACCACCCAACGACACATCTTACACTGATAACATTTAGTTGGGAGAACATATCTCAAGTTATTCTAACAAGGGAATAATCAAAGTAAGACATTGCGATGACATAGTGGATAAAATAAGGCACCAGCAATGAAAGACTTATTTTCTGGAGTAATACAATACCAGTACTTTTCTATTTGTGTGTGGAAGATTCTTTCATTTGGACTAGTTCTATGTTGTTTCTTTTCAAGCAATTGAAGGAAATGTAAAATGTATTCTAATTAATCTCCACGGCCATCTTATAATTACCTCACTTTCCTCAATCTACCTTTCCCCATCAAGTACTCCCCTTTGAATTTTTTAATGGAGTTGGGATCCCAAATGCGATCTACATGGATCTTTGTTGCAAACTTAGGAAGATATTCAGTAATGTACACCATGGTTTGGTATACCATATACCCCTCCACCATGGAACCCTCAGGATGTGCTCTTTGTCTAACCAAATCCTTCAAAAATTTCAAGTGCCTCTCAACCATCCACATTGACCTTGTGTGTATAGGTCCACACAATTCAATCTCCTCAACTTGGTGTATGAGGTAGTGTTCTTGTGCATTGAAAAATGTTGAAGGTAGAGTCTTTTGCATTTCAAAAATTAGACGACGAATTTTTCTCTTCCAATAATTTATATCTTCTTTATGGATTTGTTTATATGACAACCATCTACAAGTGATTCAAGGCACAAATATATTAATGAGATTTAACAAAAATATACAATATATTACATAACAAGTAAAACAAATGGAAAATATAAGATCTATAAAACAATTAAACAAATATCGCTACTTACCTCATGTATTTTCCAAGATCATATATAACTTTCTTGACATTGTTGTCGAAGTTGTCTGGGAAAGATAGAGGTAGAACGTACTGCAACAATTATAAAATGATCTTTTAATTATTTTTCCAAAACTAGTAAACATAATACACTGAAAAGTACATGAAGCATACAAATATATATAAAATATACTAGAATAATTACCTTAATGAAGGTATGCTAAATGTGATTTTCATCCCGACCCAAATTCACCTTTCTTTGTTATTATATTGTTTATGTTTGTAGCAAATCCTATGGGAAATCGAATTTTTTATGACTTCTTTTATAGCATTGCTTTGCTGCTCCATTAATAACCAAGGAAGGCACTTATATTAATTTAGTCTCCATTGCTATTTAATTGAATGACATTTTTCATTGCATGATTGGCTTCCGAATGTCACTACAAATTTTGACAATTTTTTCTTTGTCATGCCCTCCATCCAATATTTTTCATAGCGTTTATGTTATATTCTTTCTGATATGCATTGTATCAAACAAATGCACAATTTGTAGCTTCTCATAGTAGGGCAACCTACTAAATTGTTTGGGATAACTTTTCAGTCCCTGTGGAAGCCGACCATTAATGCCTTGATGACCTTCATGAAGCATATAAGCTAAACAAATTAACAATGACAATCATTGTCAATTACAACATGAGTAAACACAACACAATATAAAAATATAAATTCAAAACATATCATATATGATAGATAAACAATTTGATCTTATGTATAACCTTGACGATTAATTCTATTATATTCCAACTTCCATAGGTGAGGTGACATTCTTCGCGGTTTTGATGTAGTCTCCTCTTTCCCATTGAAAAGATGTTTTTCAGTAGTTCGATACTTATGATTTCTATGGAGGAAGTTCTTATACTCATCAAACACCTTCTTTCCTAAACTTGTTGAACGACCAGATCATCTTTGGACCAGAAATTAGACATGCAAGTACCCTTTGTTTGAAGACTTTACGCGAGATCATATATAATTGGATTAAATATGTCAATTTTTATAATTATATATAATGAATAGATTATTTAAAAACATGCATGATATCTCCTTCATAAAATTAAATATTGTTAAAGAAGATGCGGTTGAGCGTTATAAAATACCACAAAAATGTGTTAGCCCTGGAGAATCATGAATTGTCCATACAAGCATTGCATGATATTGAAATTGTCTTTGTCCTATTGGTTTAGAGACATCATACATAGTGATGCCATTCCATAACTTTAGTAACTCGTCGATAAGAGGCTCGATATATACATTCATATCTTTAACTTGGTACTTACTTAGTTGAATGAACATAAACATTACATAATTATTATAACCATTTTACTGCAATATATAAAAATTAATGTACATGACTATTAAATGAAAAAAATATAAGTCATTATGCAACAAATAAGACAAATGAGATGCTACTACGTTAAAGAAAATTGATGTAAAAAAATAACTGGAACAATCATTTCCAACATTATGTGCTCCCTCTTTATTGACATCCATGGAGGAATGTTATTGTTGATAACAAAAATAGGCCACATCGAGTAAAGAGATCTCAGCTCTCTAAATGGATTGACACCGTCTGCTGCCAATGAAAGCCTGAGATTATGAGGTTCTACTTTAAAGTGTGGCCATTTTCATGCACATGTCCTAAATCTTGAAGGAGAACCATCTGCGGGCATTGAAAGAATGTCATCTCACTATTATGTGCATGGTAATCCATAAAATTGCTAAGCTTTCACCTAAATGTCGTTGCATACATGGAATAATGGGAATATAACAAAAGAACCTTGTGAAGCACCTTTTTTGTTAGTTGATGCATTTTGATATCGCGATATGACATTTAGAGGCATTCTATTACCAAAATAAAGCATGATCATTATAGGACGTAGAATATTGTGATACTCCATTCAATATCTTTCATAATGACACATAAATCTCGGTATGTGTGAGGTAAAATATTTGATGGTGGTAACAAAAATTCACCAATCAATCTACAACAAAAAATAATTTGTTCATATAAAGAATATTAAGGGTACATATTTCATCCTTTATTTAGTAGTGATGAACTAACAACGATTAAAATAGATGAAAAAAGATGACATACATGACATACTTTAACATCTGTGAGATTTCTATGTTGGATAAATCATTCATAACCTTCAAGTTCACTAGCAACAATACAACAAAGAGAGAAGGTTGTTTGGGAGCCTTCATAAAGGGGCTCATATGCCTTCTCAAGTCTACAATTAAATCATGAACATCATCAAAGTCATCTCGATCATCATGATCAACTACGCCACTAAATGTGTCATTGATAAATGTATTTGTACCATCATCTTCAACTATGTTTTCTGGTGCATGATCATCTTCTTCCATAGGATCATTAACTTCATCTTTTATATTCACAGCTCCATGTTCCTCCGCTTGCAAAACCACATTCTCTGGGCTGTGATAATCCATATCACGTGCCCTAGGGTGCCCCGCCTTTATAATAATGATCGACACAAATAAACCATGATCATGATCAAGTGATTTTTTATATATATAAAAAATGTTAAAATGATATAAACATTTATAAATTCAATCAATATAAAGACATATAATGAACAACTTACCAATGGACAATAATCATACCCCCCTTCAACGTGACCATGCTGCCTACAATGTTTCTTAGCTATTGTGATTAAAAGTATTCTCGTCTTTAAGCCCTTGCAATTATTGCAAGGACAATAACATTTCCCATCACCCTTTCTTTTCAATCTAGCCCACAATCTAGCAAGTGTCTCTTCATTTTGTTTTGCACTAATATTATCTAACATGATTTTTCTTTACAAAGCTTGAATATTTAGATCTTCAAAAAATATCAAACTCACACTCCAATAATTTTTAATCATAGACAGGTAACAAAATCTAATAATTATGATATTTTGCACCAAAATAAATTGGCCTATAACCTCCACAAACTATCACAAGTATAGAAAATTTGCAAGTATAGCAAAACACTGTCGCAAGTATAGATAAATTGTTGAAATCACTTTTATTTATTAAAAAAAAATTGTCGAAACCCCAAAAAATGCTAACCATATACTCATTGACCCACAAATTAAGGAGGCTAACCATATGTCGGCCCAGAAATTGATGGAAGGGGATGGTTGACTTTAAGTGTATGTCGAAATAGCAACGAAAATTACGAAGCGTCACAATTTTGATGAACGTCGAGCATAAATTTAAAAAAAATTGAAAATTTCATAGTAAATACATAGGTACCTGATGATACATCTAATTATACATCTTTCGTCGAAAAGTTTCATCGTATTTTTGCAATCAAATGAGTTAGTGTAGGGTTTTAATCTTTCGAATCTTGCATACATTTAGAATAGCTTTGCATACACTCACATCGATCATCTTAGCGTATATCATGTTAAATTAGAATTTATCATGTTTTACAACACATCTTTCATCGGTTTTGTCGATTCTCTTCAATAGAATCGATCGAAACAAACTCATTATCCAAGGGATTGGGAAAGGTTCACCATTCCATATCAATGCGACACCACTTCCCCAATAAGATAAGTTTCAATGGATTAGAATAGATGTTTATGAAGCTTTTTTATTTTAATATGTTAGTTTTAATGACTTCTTAGTTTAGTTTACATTGAATGATCTTATTGGACTAATGTTTAGTGGCTTAATTACGCTTCAAATCCTCATGGATCAAGTGTAGTTAACCTATACTACGCTTCTCAGTCATATTTTGGCGCTAGGAGGGCATGAACTAATCAATTTGACAAATTTCTTGTGTTTATAGGTTCAACGACGCTATTAAAAATTCACTAACGCACCTTAGACACATCGTTATGCAATGACTCATGTTTAATTTAGCGATGCATAATTAATTTCGTCACCGCTTAATTAAAATAGCAACACTAGAATAGTTTCTTATCACAATATGAATTTTAATATATCAATGAAATTGATTTGGCAACACTATTGACGCCACTGTTTATTGTAGAGCGATGCCTTCGATTTTTCAATATAGCGACACACTTTCTATTTAGTGACACTATTGATGAAATTCAACAACACAATTGATTTCAACATTGTGATTTACTAGTGAACAAAACTGAACTTGAATTTTGACATGTGTTTTAATTTTTTGACTTCATCTGATTGCTAACATGTCACTAACTTCTTGTTTTAGTTTTTTAGGCTAACAGGTTTTGTAGGCTTGGACGATAAAATTCAAAGTGAAAGAGCATATTGTCTTTTGATTTATAATTGTAACAAGTGTTTCAACACTTATGGGACAATTAAAACCCATTTATGATGCTTTCTTTCACATTTTAGGACCAAAATAGATTTCTTTTGGGTTTAAAATTAACGTTCAAATTGGTTAAAATTGAGCCCTCACATCATTATGCTTGTTGGTTTAAAATTGAACAAAATGATCTCCACACTTCATTTGGTGCTTAAAATGAATTCATTATGCTTGTCAAGGTTAAAATTAACATGTGTCTAATTTTCTTGTATATGCTTGTTGTGTTTATCCTCTCCATTTGTGCTTCATGTGATCTTGGGTGAAGAGAAACACGCAAGTATACCTTTTTCTTCTTGGAAGCTCCTATCCTCTCCCCTTGCACCTTTGGGCAATCTTGGGTGACAAAAAGGATTTTACGCTTCAAACATGTGTTACCTTTAGAGGGCCTGCCTCCCAACTTGTGAGAGGAAATGACCCAAGCGATGCTTTCATTTTGGTCCACTATATAAATAATTGGTTGTGACTAAATTCATTAACCAACTGGTTGTGGTTGTCTTCTATCGACGAATGTCTCCCTCAGTATCCTTGTGATGCATTAAAATCCTTAGATATTTCTAAGGGTTAGGAGGCCTCTTAATTGAGTGAATATCCATTTGTATAGCACCAGTTTATCACAAATATGGTAATTAAAATCCTTGTTTGTAGTGGCTAACCAAGTCCAATTTCGAAACGTATTTTAAGGTAGTGCATTAGAATAGCACCATTCCAAAAAGTTACTTACCATGTCCGGTTTTTTATTAAGGCAATAAAAAAATAGGGAAGGGACTCTTTTGCTTGGCGTGTCAAGACATTACATTTCCTTGACATACCCTATTTTTCCATTTCATCTTCATGGATTAATCATCTCTTAGGGGATGATGCTAAGCCTACTAAGAAATACGTACCTTCTCTACCTAGGATTGTAAATGCTTGTGAATCAGTTTAACACTTGCTTGGTTCCAAAACAATTGTAAACAAACATCGAAAAGTCTTTTAAAAAAATTCAAACCCTTTGGTCTAAGTATGGATACCCTTTGAAAAATCCTTGATATTGATGTTTTTACTAAGGATTTCTATCCTTAGAAATTTCTAGATATTTTGGTTTACATCTCAATCCATACTTTCCAAAGTTAACCTAGGTAATTAAGCCCCTAAATTCATCCTTTTTTCACAAAATGGACTTTGTGAAATGAATGATGTTTTTGACATAGACATTTACTGTGAAACTTAAGCAAGACAAGTGTTTGTGGTAAAAAGAAACTCATTAAGCAAGATAAATTGACAAATTGAATCCACATGACCATTTGGCGTCTAATCGCTCTAGTTGAACAACCAAACCTTACATCCACTATCATTCAACCAAAAATTGAACTAATTGAAGGAGAACAAACATATAATTAGTAGTTTGAGGAGCTTCACTTTTGAAACTAAAGAAACACCAAGCCAGTGAAGAAACATAACAAACATCATAGATGAACAAGAGGAACAAGCCGATATTGTGGCCAGAAGGCCCACATTACCACCTCCTGTGTGGAAATAAATATATTCATTTTCATAATCTTAGGCTTGCCTTAAATGATCTCTCACAAAATAAAAATCCCTAAATGAAGGTCTATATTCTGATATTTCAAACTTAGACATCATAGTTCAAAGTATATTCGAAGACGTCTCTTAAAGAATCACCACAACTGAGATAGATCAATAAGGAGACATTTTGTACACTATTTCATGAACAAACAAGATCTACACATTTCACAAGAACTTATCCTTTATCATTGAGTCTTTAGGGTTTAAATACTTTAGAGGTACATCATGTTTTTCACCACCTTGGTCTTGCAAAAAATAAAGGTTCACTCTAGATCAACATTGGGTCAAACATTTCATCCACCCCTTATCAAAATTCATACTTCACTTCACCAATCTTTGCAAAATTTCAAACACACCAACAGATTTGTCTTAGACATCTATCAACCCAAATCCTAACTTAACTACTTTGTATGTGAAATGAATCCTTTTTCGTGCACTTAGTTAAGTTAGTTATCACTTTTGGACTAGTTTATCTTGAAAGTCACGAGTCTACCTTAAAGATTCACAAGTTCATTAAACATCATTTATCCAAACATCAAATATCAAACAGGTATAAGTCAAAATTATTGTCCCAAAATTTTGCAAAGATCACTACCCACATCATTCATCTTTTCATCTCTCATTATCACCATTTCTCTAAAACAACTTAGAGTGTCCCTTTTACCAAGATTTGATTCAACTAGAGAGTTTAAACATTACAAATCTCAACATAACTCTCCCATAGGTGACCCACAATTTATGGTAAAGACAAGATCACAACACAAGAGAATCATGGAAAAAACCAAAGTCACATTCACCTCAAGTGATCCCAATCCTCAAGAATTTTTTACAAGAAGTCATGTTACCCCATCGCAACAACCCTCATCTCCATCAAGGCCATATGAGATAAAAGATATCATGAACAACCCATTTGGACTTACTAAGGAAGAAATCATGGAGTACAAACAAGAACATCAAACCTTAGAAAATGTGGCTCTAGTTTCCCCATCTTTTATTGCACAATCATTGACACAAGGCTTGACTTCATCCACCATTCAAACAACTCCATCAATAGGGTTAAGTCACACACCAAATCCTAGTCTTGCAACTAGTCTTACTAAGGACTTTGGCCACACTCTTCCTTTGGAAAGTAACATAATCATGGGTACCCTAAAAACCAATCCATCTCAAAACACCACTTGGACACCAACATTTGGCACTCCCCCCATTCTCGAGAATCCTCTACATCAACATAAACCACTTACACTTCATGAATCCATGAAAACCTCAACATATCAAGGGTACCCCTCTTCATCCATCCCCACAAGCACCACAAGTGTTCCAACATCACACAAGCAAGTGTGGACCAAATGTCTCAAATAGACCCAAAAGGGAAAGTTAATCCCCTTATGAAAAATCAAGCCTCAACACAATATAGGACATCTTTATCAAATCCCAATGAGTTCATCCATCCCATTAATTTACCAAAACACATCTATCCCATCCATCACCAACCCAACTCAAAGAAACCCCTTGGTCACAAATCCCATCAACCAAGGTAATACCTTGACCACCTCCCAAACACAAGGAAATCCCCAAAACATCAATCAAGGGAACCCTTTCAATTACTAGACTCAAGGTCCTAATGTGCCATTACCATCGCAATACCTAATGGCACCATCATCATCTTTCCCCATGGTCCCTATCATCATGCAAAATCAAATGGGACATCAAACTTACATTCCTCCATCCCAATCCACCATATTGCAAGGAATGATAAACTAAGGGAACCCCCAACCTCTCATCAACAACCCTCAACCCACTCAAAACATCAATGCCCAAAGCCCATCGCAAATGCCCCAATAGCCAATTGATCCTACATTTCAAGTACACACCATAGCCTTGCAACAAGAAAAACACACATATCAACAAGCCATACAACAAAATCAACAACAACGACAAGTATCCTTAGTAGCACAACAACAATAACAACAAAAATTAGCCCTAGTAGCACAACAAAAAGCAACACTAGTAGCACAAAAACAAAAACAACAACAAGAAGTAGCCCTATTAGCACAACAACAACAATAACAACAGTAAGCACAATAGGCAACCTTAGTAACACAACAACAACGACAACAACAAGAAGCATCCTTAGCAGCACAACAAGCACAACAACAAGCCCTCATGGAACAACAATAACAACAAGCAACCTTAACATCACAACAACAACAACAATCTTGACTAGCCCAATAATATGCCCAACAACAACAATAATAGGGTTTATACTTTAACCCCCAACAAAACATCGCCAATAGAAACATGTTAGGAACATATACGCCTCCACCACCATCACCTTCACAATATCCTACACCACCATACACATCGTACACTCATCATATCAGAATCCCACATACAATCCATCTGATGAGTCTAGTTTATAGTTTAATTTTGGTAAAATTTATGATCTATTTGCTGAAATTGTCATGAACCTTGATGTTTGAATGTTGATATTTCCTTGAAACCATATACATTGGGCCTAATCTTATCTCTACAAATATTTAATGACATTGAAATGTTATATGGACTATATGTGTTAATTCTACATGTGGATTAATGAATTTTCTTTAAGGTAGTTATAGATATGTGATTATTGTGCGTACTAATATTGTCATGTAGATATGATTCGAGGCCACTAGATTGAGAGGATTCCACTAGCTGGTCATTCACCATAACGGCTAACAAAGTGGTCATGCAAAGGTCAACGAAGGAAATCATTCAAAGAGGTCGATGGAGGGAAATTCCTCATGCAAACTGAGTGTAATTTCCTTGTAAATGATCTTTATTGATGTTGAGTGAATATAGGCATTACTGTTGTGCTAAATCTGCATTGAGAAAAGCACGTCTGACCAGGTTACATGCATGCGTAACCACCTATCCACTTTCTCTACTTTCCCTAAAATGGAATCCTCCCAATTGATGGAGTTGACAACCTTGTTTAGTTAGTAACTTCTTTTCCTATAAATAAGAGTTGGATGCTCCTTCTCAGAAAGTTGTGTGATCTGATGATGTACTTGCATTCTTAGTTTTCAGTAATGAAGTTACACTACTCTATTGTACTCATATTTTCCAATGAATAAGATGAAGTTATAAGTCTGTGCATTTGAGTTTACATTAGTTTTAGAGGATACTCATCCAAGGGGGCCTACTTGGTGAGAATTTCATCCTTTAGTTAGTTTATTTTAGTTATTACTTTCTATTATGTAATTAGTTAAGAATCTGGCACTGACTATTCCTGCAGCCACTAGAATTCCA
>VDFB02090915.1:0-10069 GCA_007258455.2 Sequoia sempervirens
CTGCAATATATTTTTCAATTTATGTGTTACTTGTGTCAATGTATTCTAGTTGATCACTAAAATGTAAGCCTGTTATTGCTACAATCTTGTTGTCCCAGAAGTGTAAATATTTGTTACTTAAAATTTGAGAAAATAAAATACTTTTCCTGCTTTACTGCTTTGATATACTATCTCAGATTTCCATTTTATGTGTTTTTCTTATATAATCTTTATTTTAGCTTGCATTGAAAGTATAGTAGATGCGTTGGAAGAAATTTTGTTTAAGTATTTGTGTCAAAGAATCATTACTTGTTCATTTCTAACTCTCAAGCTCTGAGTTTACTTGAGTAGTTATAAACGTCATTAGAATAGGCTTAAAGTTGTAGTTGAATTCTTAAAAGAGAAAATCTTAGCAAAAATGATAGAGTTTTATAACCTTGTGCTCTTAGCTGAACAAAAAGATTGGAAAATTAGTTTAGTTTACTTTCTTTAAGCAACATCAACAAAGAGGGAGATTCCCCTCCTAATTCAAAGAGCAATTTATCTATGCATAGTTGTATGTTTCTAATCCACATTCAAGAGGTGTGAATTCAAACGACAATAGTTTTTTGGTTCCCACTATGGGGTATGAGGGATAAAAATTCAAAGAAAAAATTATGCTTTATGTCACGGGAATGGCTCTCTACAGTCCTACTGGTCCAGTTCAACAGCTTAATCTTACACCTCCTATTATCCAACCAAATTTCAAGATAATTGAAGGAGAGAAAATGGACATCATTAGCAGCCTAAGGAGTTTCATATTTGAGAAGAAAGAAACCCTTGATCAATGGATAAACACTACTACCATTCTAGATGAAGAAGAAAGGAAAGTCAACCTTGCAGCCAGAAGACTTGTACTATCATCTCCCGTGTGGAATTAGACAATCCTAGATTACAAAGTTTATACAAGGAGGTCTAATAAATCCTCTCTTTCAAGGAGATGCCAATACAAATCCTTTCCTTCCACAAACAAACCCTATAGAAGTTGGAGAGCCATCCAATGTAGTTCCTAAATCCAACATAGTTCCTAAAACCAAGCAAGAAGAATTTGAAGTTAAGCAAGAATAAGTTGTGATCCAACCAGAAGCAATGGGTGATAACAATAATAACAATAAATGCAATCAGAGATGAACACTCCCACTACCTTGGGGTAATGAAATTGTACCTTTGGCTTTGGAGGAAAATCATGAACTACCTAAAGGGTTGAGAAAAAACTTTCCACTGTTTCACGGTGATGGAATTCAACATCCTGATGATAAGATTTCAACCTTTTCAACAACTTGTGTTGTTCTACACATGGAACATGAAGAAATAATATTGTGTCTCTTTGTTGAGACCCTTGTGGTAAATGCTTCCAAATGGTTCAATCACCTGGAACTGGGTTGCATCACAAACTGGGCAACTATGAGCAAAAAATTCTTGGCAAGATTCAACCCAGCTGAAGGCAGTCACGGGTTGTTTTCCTAACTTTCAAATTCAAAGATGGAGGTCCATGAACCCATGAGGGAGTTTGTGGAAAGGTTTAATCATCTGGTCACACACATATCTCATACACACAATCCATCACCTGAAATTCTGTTGAGCAGTTTCATCAACGCTCTTCCATCTGAGATAGCATTTTTCCTGAAAATCGGCTAATGAAATTGTAGTGTAGTAAAATGTATCCCTTTGCATCATTTTCACACTTGTTTGGGCCCTCCTTGTGGATTTTGTCTTAATGATGCCTTGATTTAGTGTTGTAATGTAGGTAACACATTCACATTAGGTCTTGGGTCCTTGTGAACTAATAAATTTTAATGGTTCCTTGCTAAAGTGTTGTGAAGTGTTATAACACACTTTCACACTTTTCTAGGGTTCTATCAATTAACTAAGCTTAATATACATAATTTTAATCATAATCAACCTTAATCTTTCCTTATTTGGAGTGTTGTAAAGTGTTGTAACACAATTTCACATTTCTCTAAGATTGTCATTAATAATTGGGCTTTCTTACGCTTTAATTGGCCCTATTTTACATCCACAAGCCTCATTTATTGCATATTTTTTAGGATAATATCGACACCAATTAGTAACCAATCATAATTCAGGTGTTCCTGGCTTGTGTGGCCCAAATTTAGTGTTTAGGACTCATTTTCCACCTTGGGTGAATGAGTCCCACCTAGGTCTTTTTGGCCTTGATGCAGGTTTCACACATTTCTAAGCACTTTTTTATTTTTGATCCCATACATTATGTCTGGTGGGACTCATTTTCTACCTTGGGAAAATGAGTCCCGTGTGACCAAAATTCAAATTTTATTCAAATTTACAGTGGGATTTTATTCTCCTAGATCTTATGTCGGCTTCTAGTGTTTTAATTTTGGGAATTCTTGCATAATTGAGTATAAATACAAGGTTCTTTCACTTATATTATCACCTAGTAAATTTTACAAGCATTCAAGAGTTCACAAGAGATCATTGAGCATTCACAAGAGCATTCAAAGGCATTTCAAGGGTAGATTATCAAGCATTTTAGAGAATTCTTGAAGTTCAAATCATCATGTCAAGGATTGCATTCATCATGTTTGTTATTGTGCTAACAATTGTGATTTTAAGCTAGCTCCACTGTCGCTAGCTCCAAATCATGCATTAGATAATTAAGATTTTGATTCCTTGATTTGTGAGACTCAAAAGCTATAGCTCATCCCTCCTGCATGAGAAAAACTCCAATACCTTCAATAGATGCATCTGTACAAACTACAAAGTCACTAGTAGGATTTGGAATGGCTAAGATGGGCGCACTAGTAAGCTTCTCCTTCAGAATTTGAAAGGCTCTTTCACACTGCTTAGACCAAAAAAAATTATTTCCTTGACATTGGAGAGAAGTGATTGGTTGATAAATTCTAGAAAACCCTTCTACAAATCTTCTATAATATCTAGCTACTTTCCCATAAACTCCTGACCTCAGCTACATTAGTGGGAGCAGGCCATTCCATAATAGCCTAAATCTTGGAAGCATCTACAAAAATACCATCACCTGAAATAACATGCCCCAGATACTGGATTTCTATTTGGAAAAATTCACATTTAGCAACATTTGCATACAATTTATTTTCCCATAGACACTACAAAACTTATCACAAATGCTCCTTATGCTCCTTCATAGTGCAAGAATAGTTTGGTATATCATCAAGAAAAATGATCACAAACCAATCCAGGAAGGTTCAAAAGACACCATTCGTTAAACTCATAAAAATCGTTTGTGCATTAGTCAACCCAAAAGGAACAACAGTAAACTCATAATGGTTGTACCTTGTGCGGAATGATGCTTTATGTATATCTGCTTCAACAATTCTCAATTGATGATATCCGGACTTAAGGTCTATCTTAGAGAAAATATTTTCTCCCTGAATTTGATCAAATATGTCATCTATTCTAGGAAAAGTGTAATGGTTTTTGATAGTGAGATTGTTAAGCTATTTATAATCTAGGAAAAGTCGAAGAGTTCCATCATTCTTTTTAAAAAAAATCATAGGTGCACCCCATGGATACACACTAGGACGGATGTGACCTTTTTCTAACAATTCTTCTAGCTAAAATTTAAGTTCTTGTAATTCTTGTGTGGGAATTCTATAGGGAGCCTTAGAAATTGGTTGTGATCTAGGAACTAAGTCTATGTGGAAATCAATCTCCATTTTAGGTGGTATACTAGAAAGTTGAGGAGGAAACACATCAACAAACTCACGAAGCATGGGATGATCATCTAAAAAAGTGTCAGGTATTTCCTCCAATCAATCACTGATGGAAATAGCAAAGAATTGACATCCTTTTCTCATACATCACTTGAGCTGCATTGCTGAAATCATCCTCAAAGACACTAGTTTCTTAACTCCAGGAACAGCCACCTTATTACCCAGATCCTCTAAACACTCAACAGACTTGTGTCAGCAATCTAGTTTTTCTTCATGTTCATTCATCCAATCCATACCTAAAATTATGTCATAAGACCCCAAAGGTATCACCATCAAATCTATTTTGGTAGAGAGAGAACTAAGTTCTAACTGACATTCTCTGACTAGAGAATTAACTGACATTCTAATTCCAAAAGTTAACTCCACATCCCAATTCACATTTTTCTTAGCAACCAAAATCCCATAGTTCTCCACTACTGATTGGGAAATAAAAGAATCTATTGCTTCTGAATAAAAAATAATAGAAATAGTAACCTTACCAATTTTTCTAGGAACCTCTATGACCGATGCTTGACGATCAGCTTACAAGTTTTCAATTGCTACAAAAAATCGATGAGATTTTCCAACATCACCCATTATAGGTTCTGAAGTTTTTGACTGCTGAACTCCTAGAACTATTTTGTTTTATGCACATTCATGAGCAATGTTTCCCTTACCACCACAATTGTAACAAGAGCAGCTCAGATTAGTCTGAAAGAATGATCTACCAATACTAGCTTGATTTCCTTGAGTATTCTATTGAGAATGGGCTGCTTCATTGTATTGTGACTGATTTTTATGATCCCCTCTCTGAGTGGGGTTTTTCCATGACCTGACTGAACCTTCTAGTGAGGATATAGCTTTCTTATTTTTTTGTGACTGAGCTAGTCTAGACAAATAAGAAGTAGATCTATTTCCATTCCTAAAAGAATGAGACCGGTTGAGGTTATGATGCTAAAATGAACTATGTTGTTGATCCTAATATCTCGGCTGAATTTATTCTACAATAAGTGCTTTCTCTACTTCTTATTTCATAGTGGTGGGCTTAGACAACTAAACCAGACCTACAATATTGTGATTTAGTCCTCTAATGAAATGGTTTACCATCAACTTCTCATCTTGAATGTAATCCGCATACTATGACAACTCAAAGAATTTATTCTCATATTGTGCTACAATCATTCCTCTTTGTTGGAGATTGTGGAATTCATCAATTTTTTCATTGTCGGTAATGCTCTAAGATGTACCTCTTTCTGAAGACCTCTAAGAAGGTATCCCAAGTGATATTTTCAGGGGTTAAATTCCTTTTTCTCTCTTCCTGTCGCCACCAGGTATCTGCACTACCCTTAAGTAGATGAATTTCCAATCGGGCCTTAAGATTCTTTCATAGGTCTTCAATGCAAAGTTATTTTCAAGACTTATTAACCATGATTCAACCTCTAATCCATCAATAGACCTATAAAATTGTTCTGGCTACAACCGAATAAAATATCGTATAATCTAGTCATTATCCACAACAGCCCCCTAAATTGTTTGGGTGTTATGAGGAGGTGGAGGGTAATGTCCTCACTCTCCTTACTCAACATGTTATGTTCCATTGTGGTGGGGAATTCTACTTCTTTCCCGAGGCACAGACTGTTGTTCTTCATTATGATGTTGATTTGGCACCGGTAACCTTTCTTGTAACACATTTACCAGATTTTGTAAAGCTTGAAGTATTTGTGGCCCCCGATCCATTGGTTCTCCAAGATGATTCACAGACATATTTTTTTTCTATACAACAAAATGAGTTTTTTTAGGCAATTATACTTTTCCCCAAAGCTCCCAGTGCTGAAACCTGGTGCTCTGATACCTATGTGATGCCTACTCAAGAAGTAACTCAATAATAGAAATATATATATATATATATATATATATATATATATTTGAATAATAGCCCACTCATATCAAATTTTAAGGAAACCAAGGGAAAATTCCAAGTGATATGATCTCTCTATAGGGATCAACTTGTTGTATGTTGTATATTTAAAAATAAACATTAACTATTATTTTTGGATAGAACAGTTAGTTTAACAATCTTACATTTACCTTTCCAAACATATATTTAATTCATAGAATTAAACCAACAGATAGATTAACTAATGATTTACATTTTATTTTACTATTTCCTCAAGAAAGGACACAACACAACTAATTTTCTAGTCTAGTGGAATTTGAATTCCTAAAACATAACTGAAGCTTTAGTTAAATATGTTTCTTTATACAATGAATAAAGTTTTGAATCTAGTTCTCAAAACTAATGGGATCTCCACCTTGAGAGCGGCAACTTGCTGTTCTGATCAATTTTCCACTCCTTATCTTTGAAATCAATCTTCAATACCTTCATCAAAAAACATAACTATCACTCACAATGTATATTAAATCTATTCCATTGATTAACAAATTCTATCCTAAACCAAAACCAGCTTACTCCTACTCATCTACATTAGCTATTCATTTTATCAGTATAGCTAAAAGAATTCAAGGTGAATTTAGATGATACAAATCGAAGCATATAAGAGGGTATAAACTAAGTTATACCAACTCCTTTTTGTGGATAATCGATTGTAATAAATATGGTGCATGACTAGCAAACTTGTCAAATTAGAAAATAGATTCAAAGGAAAATTTGTTAAATTATCCTATCGATGCTTAATACACTGTTCTCCCAACGGCTCAAGAGATCATTTTTTTGTCTAAATATAGAATCTTTCGGATTCTAACAAGAATATTAAGCACCTACTATAGGATAATTCAGATCCTCCAGTGAATTAAAAGAAGAGGTGCCTTTGTGTACAAAACCTTATTTTCAGGTGCTCGATAGGTAGATGTATGTTTATAAATGTAAAAGAACTAACCCTTATACAATACTGGTTTAGTCAAATAAATTATTAACTGATGCTAAGAAGGTATATGAAATAATTACTTGTCGAAATGTATGTGATTTCCCTCCTTTCTTAATGTAGTTTTCCCCAAAATCTTTTGTATAAATTCCTACAAAATCAAACTTATCAATGCCCCAATATGTATGCACAAACATTTAGTTATATGCTCAAATAATATTTATGATCTAAAACAGAGATTTTTTCGACCTTATTTCTCTATTTCACCTCCGATTTTAGCCATCCATGTCTGAAGGCTCCTTTTCTGCATGCAACTCAGAACATCAGAAAAATAATAGTAATGATTAATAGTATGTTATTTTTCTTAAAATGCTATTAAAAAAATAAATCTTTCTTACTGCTCTCCACCCAACCACCCCTAAGCATAATTCTAGCTCACACAGAGGTGCAATCTTAACCATAAGCTTGCACAGAGATAATTTTTCCTTTGGCTCACACAGAGAAAATTTTGTACTTGTCTCACAAAAAGAAAATTTTATGTTTGTCTCACACAAACTAGGTTAATTGCTCACAACGAGCAAGAAGTTAGTATCTGAATTGAATCATAATTAATCCCCAGTTAATCATAGAAAAACATTAACATGAACATAAAGTTTATCTTATCTTTTCCTTTCTCTCCATTTGAATCCCTCTTCTGTTGCCTCTTCCCTCTAGCTCCCCTTCATCTTTCCCCAAATCTGTTTCAATTCGTTACATCACTCTTTTTTTTTTCTCCAACTCTTTTTATTTCTTGAAAAAAAAACCAAAACAATAGGGACTATACAATTTCCCTATAATAACCACTAAATACAATTATTTATGTTACTTAACTTATTACTCTAATTACCAAACTATTTATAATTCAAAAAAACCCTATTACATAATCAATACTTCATGTTTAATAACATTCCTTAATCTGAAAGAAAAACTAATACTAAATGTTTAATTTCCATCTTCTAATAATTTTATATTCTAAACAAAATTAGTTATGACCATATAGGGTAACACATTCACATTAGGTCTTGGGCCCTTGTGAACTAATAAATTTTAATGGTGTCTTGCTAAAGTGTTGTGAAGTGTTGTAACACACTTTCACACTTTTCTAGGGATTTATCAATTAACTAAGCATAATAAACATAATTTTAATCATAATCAACCTTAATATTGCCTTATTTGGAGTGTTGTATAGTGTTGTAACACACTTTCACATTTCTCTAGGCTTGTCATTAATAATTAGGCTTTATTATGCTTTAATAGGGCCTATTTTTCATTCACAAGACTCATTTATTGCATCTTTTCAAGGATAATCACAACACCAATCAGTAGCCAATCATAATTGAGGTTTTCATGGCTTGTGTGGCCTAGATTTAGTGTTTGGGACTCATTTAGCACCTTGGGCGAATGATTCACACCTAGCCCTTTTTGGCCCTAATGTAGGTTTCACACATTTCTAAGAACTTTTCATTTTTTGTCCCATACATTATGTCTAGTGGGAATCATTCACCACCTTGGGTGAATGAATCTCGTGTGACCAAAATTCAAATTTGATTCAATTTTTTGGTAGGATTTTATTCTTCCAGATCTAATGTCAGCTTGTAGTGTTGTAATTTCGGGAATTCTTGCATAATTGAGTATAAATACATGGTTATTTCACTCATATTCTCACCTAACAAATTTTACAAGTATTCAAGAGTTCACAAGAGATCATTGAGCATTCAAAAGAGCATTCAAAGGAATTTCAAGGGAAGATTATCAAGCATTTTAGAGCATTCCTCAAGTGTCAATTATCATGTCAAAGATTGCATTCATCATGTTTCTTATTGTGCTAACAGTTGTGATATAGTGTTGATGATTCAAGCAAGCATTGTAATCAATATCAATATCATTCAAGTAAGAGTCAAGAACCACATCCATTGTATCCATTTCAAGCATATTTCTAGCACCTTATTTCCAGGGTTTGGTGAGTTGCAACATTTTATTTTGTTCATTCATCATTCTCCTTTAATATTTTCTTTCATTTCAAGGTTTAATTGCCAACAAGGGGTTTGACCAAGGAAAACCCCTATTCACTAACCCCACATCATTTTTCCCTCTTCTTGTGTTTGATTTACAAGGCTAGGTTGTAGATTTGTCAAGAAGAAAAGTTGGAGAAAAGTTGTCAAATCCCTAAAGTTATCATCAAGCCTTGGAGAAGCTTGAAGAAGGTCTACAGGTGGCAATTTACAGTTTCGGATCCAAAAAATAGTCAAAAAGAGCATAGCAGACTGAGAGGAACATAATCCATTTCAGAACTTCTAGAAAAGTAGAAGTGGACTGATTCACCACGATTGGTGAATTAGTCCCACTTTATAGGCCTGACAGAGATTTTAACCGGTATGGATACCCTTTTGGCTGAAACCTGTATCAGCAAATTTTCCCAGAAGTAGGACTGATTTTCCCAGCTTGGTGAATGAGTCCTATTCAAGATTAACAACATATTTTCCAAAATTCTAGACCTGGGTAGGTGCACCAAGATGGTCGCACTTTTGTGGCCAAAAAAGAAAAAAAAAGCTCAAAACGCGTTCGCGTTATAACGCGAACGCGTTTTGAGCTTTTAAAAGCAAAAAAAAAAAGCAAACTCAAAATCATTTCTCATTTCCTTTTTGCTGTGTTTTAGCTCCGCCCGCGGCCAAAAACCCTATCATACGCGCTCGCGTTTTTGGAGAGGTCAAAATACATCAAGAGCAATTGGATTTCTTCACAAATATGGCGCCACGACGACGAAAAGATGCAAGAGGTAAGTATTGTTTGGTATTTGTTTTGAATTTGTTAGTTTTAAATTGATTTTGTTTGTTTTAGTTTAGAAATGAATGTTTTTTTTTTAATTTGTAGGAAATCCTCAACAAGAGGAGGAAAATCCTCAACCAAATCAACCTCAACAAAATCAACTCAACCACAAAATCAACCTCCCCACCATTCTCAGCTACCCTCCCTAGCACTCAAGAAGAGGCAGTGAAGTGAAAACAATAAAAAAGAAGTTGAGGATCTTATTAGTAGGTTGAGTGATCAAAATTCTTCAACCACAGAAAGGATACATCTAGCAGATTCATTGAAGGATTTGTTAAAAAATGTGGATGCAATTACCCAACAAATATCTAGATGGCAAAATAGGAGGCAAACATCGAGGGCATATTATACAGATAAATTATCATATAAACAAGTTAAAGATTTAAAGATTACTAAAGGCAATTTGTGCTCTCTATTCACTGACCCTAGAACAAATCAAAATCTCACCCTCAATGCAAAGAGGTTTCCTATCCATTGGTGCCACCACCTAGAGATTAGGAACCATTTTTATGACAAATGGTATATGGTCTTTGATTACCCACCATGCAATAATTGTGAAGTCCCCCAATATTTTCTTAGGAAATTATACTGTGAGTT
>VDFB02090916.1:0-25098 GCA_007258455.2 Sequoia sempervirens
TTTGATTTTGCTCATCTTGCATGCATGGTTTTTTCCTTCCATGTTAGTTTTAGTATTAGTTTCTTGAATGGTTGTCATGATGGTGTTGCTATTATAGTATTTGATGAGCTTCCAGCCCATACTTTTAGCACTTGTTGATGACAAGCTACTGTGCAAAGTTAGCCTGGGCTTCTTTCTGTCATTGCTGCAATCTAGTTCAATTGCATGTTCATGATGTGTATGTGTAATTTCAAAATCAGCAGGTTTCTCTTGGTCAAGCAAAACTCAGTTTAGGAAGCCTGTCTACTTTAGCAGCCACCATTGTTAATGTTCATTCGTAGCTTAGGATTAGAATAGCTTTTTTAACCCTTATGTTTTTGCTGTTTCTTTTAATCCTTGGTTAGAGTAGGATCCAAAGCATCACCATGAAGCTAAATTAGATGAATTTGATGAGTTTCAGCTTACTGTTTTGAGTGGACAACCACTGTTCATTCACTTCCAACACTTTGAAACTGCATTTGCAAACCCAACTTCCCATGCTTTGTAACTCATCCGTAAGACCGCCTTGTGATTCCAGCAAATCACATCAAACAACTGAGATATTCCAAGCACTGTCAAGACCTGACATTAGAGACCTTGGGATAGTGTTCTGCAATCTGATTGTGGAAGATTGTCTTTCAAGAGAGGTAGTGCACCTACACACTGCCTGTGTTGAGAAGTGCATAAAAAACACATCAACACTCCTCAAATTCACTTTAAATTCATTTCATTCAATTTACTTTCATTTCCCTTTTAATTATAATGCACAACTTAATAATATAAAATATACTTTAAATCATTTAAGTCCCTTTTTAATAAAGTCCTTATATCTCCCTTTTAACATAATAAATTAATAAAGCATCATTAAATTGATCACTTTATGAATTTCCATTTAACCTTTATACCACCTTTAATAATAGTCCCCTAAATAATCACTTTATTAAAAAATTAAAAAGTGACTTAAGAATTAATCACTTAACTTTATTAAATTAAAATATTAAAGTTAACACTTTAATTTCATCTTTCATGCTGAGACCATCACCCGATCACTTCAACTAGAAACTGATGCTATAACTAATCCCGAGGTGATGTCTGAACAAAGTAGGCTAACTGCCAGTCTCTATAAAGTAGGGATTCACCTAAAAATTAGGAAACTGTCTCTGGTCATCTGAAATGGCTCATAAGGCCCCCTACCAGCCTCCACAAGCTCCGGGTGGTCACAGGTGAACTGTCAATCCCTTCCTAAAAAATAGGAGACTGGCTCCAAGCTCCTAAAACGCCACGTAGACATCCCCAAAGGTCACAAGACCCCCAAAAGAGCTCCCTAACCACTGTGTTAGCCTACAAGAACCCAACTGATAGGCTGACCACCATGACTGACTACTACCTAGGAAAAGGGGACATTACAGGTTTTCTCTGGTTTCGTAACTTCAAACTACAACTAAGCTTACTCTAATAACACTTCTAATAACTCAAGTAAATTTGGAGCTTGAGAATTAGAAGTAAACAAGAAATAATTGATTTAACACAGATACTTAGATAAACTCACTTCCAGAACACACTTGAAGAATCATTGTACTTTCGAGATGTAAGCTAAAATAAAGATTATGCAAGTCAAACATATAAACAAAACACTGCTGAAATAAAGATTATGCAAGTCAAACATATAAACAAAACACTGAAAGATATTTACACTGTAGATCAAAGCAAAGTAGGCATGAGATTTATTTCCTCAAATTCTAACAACAATAACACTTCTGGGACAGAAGATTGTAGCCAAGTAGGCTTACAATATGGGATCAAACCAGATTACATAAACAAAAGTTGAACAAAGACTGAATAGCAAAGTGTAGGCACAATAGGCTCAGCAATTTGTTATCACAACGACGGTTAAAAATAAATGAGCAAGGCTGCCCTTATTTATACACAAACAAGGAGTAAGGAACCTTAAAATCTTCTTGTTTTTAACTAGTCTTGCCAACATGCAAGCTTTATTTCTAAAAATAAACATAAGATAACTAACAACTAACTAACTGCTAACATCAATTAACTGGAAAAGCTCCAACTATATATTGATATTTCCAAAGAATAGATATGCATGAAAGAGAACAAGCCAGTTAACTTGGAAAAGGCATCAAGTTAACTGCTGCCTTAACTTGAGTTCTATTCCTGGAAATCTTTGCATGCTCCAACTAGTAGTTCACTCATTGATAACTTGGGAAATCATATCCTCCAAAAAGTTGTTAACTGCCTCTTCATTAGGAACACTGATACTACCAAGAACAATGTACTATTTTTCCAACATCTCAACATCTGCGATCAAACTTAGAAATTCTTTTCTCTTTTTAGTTGCTTCATCAAATTTTGCTGACATTGCGGCAACATGATTCATCTTGCAGGCAATAGGATCACTATTAAAGCTGCTACGAACAAGGTTCTGAAACTCTGTCTATACTTCACCAAGATCAAAGTAAGTGCCATCTTCATGTCGATATTGACAAGGGATCTACAACACAAACGTGCTTACGAACTTAAGAGTATTAGCAACCTTCTATCTATATCCAGCCAATTCTACAAATATTCCTTCGTAGGTTTTTACTTTGAAGAGGTGTTGTTCTCTCCAAGAAAAAATTTTCTTCTTGTGTTCCTCTGTAATGACTAAATCATAAACCATCCTCTAGTCGGAAATGGCGATCCCGTCTCTTGGTTTCCTTTCCGCTATATTCTGCTCAAAGTCTTGAATCCCTGAGCGAAGATCATGGGCATTATACCTCAATTGGTACATCTCTGCAAGTATAAATCTGCCCCTGGTGATGAATTCTTCTACCCAATCTCTCATATGTTTTCCGTAGATGACCAACTGACTTAGTTGATGTTGATCTGCAAGTGACTCCAAAATTTGTGGACACAACAAAGAGGCCTGTGAAGTACCAATAGTTCACTCATTGATAACTTGGGAAATCATATCCTCCAAAAAGTTGTTAACTGCCTCTTCATTAGGAACACTGATACTACCAAGAACAATGTACTATTTTTCCAACATCTCACCATCTGCGATCAAACTTAGAAATTCTTTTCTCTTTTTAGTTGCTTCATCAAATTTTGTTGACATTGCGGCAACATGATTCATCTTGCAAGCAATAGGATCACTATTAAAGCTGCTACGAACAAGGTTCTGAAACTCTGTCTATACTTCACCAAGATCAAAGTAAGTGCCATCTTCATGTCGATATTGACAAGGGATCTACAACACAAATGTGCTTACGAACTTAAGAGTATTAGCAACCTTCTATCTATATCTAGCCAATTCTACAAATATTCCTTCGTAGGTTTTTACTTTGAAGAGGTGTTGTTCTCTCCAAGAAAAAATTTTCTTCTTGTGTTCCTCTGTAATGACTAAATCATAAACCATCCTCTAGTCGGAAATGGCGATCCCGTCTCTTGGTTTCCTTTCCGCTATATTCTGCTCAAAGTCTTGAATCCCTGAGCGAAGATCATGGGAATTATACCTCAATTGGTACATCTCTGCAAGTATAAATCTGCCCCTGGTGATGAATTCTTCTACCCAATCTCTCATATGTTTTCCGTAGATGACCAACTGACTTAGTTGATGTTGATCTGCAAGTGACTCCAAAATTTGTGGACACAACAAAGAGGCCTGTGAAGTACCATGAAGGAAGTTGGAAATGTACTGTCGCGGCTGCCGAATCTCAGCCTTGAGGGCTGCTTTATCTTCTCCATCCTTGAGCACTCGTTCCTTCAGATTATCTGTTGCAACCTCAAAGAGATTTACATCAATATGTCGGGTGCTTCTACCGAGATTGGCCTTGAAAACCTTGAAGTCATCAATTTCAGCCCCATCAATGTTCTTGTCCTCTGGAGGTGTGGCAAACTCAAGGATGTTTTCGCCATCAGAATTCTTCTCCATTTGAGCTTGTTTCTTAAGTTTCGTCTTTGATGTGTCTTGGTAGATGTAGAAACCCCTGGTTTCACTGTTTCTGAAACTGATTATTTTTTAGCGTTTTTGATGTTTTTTGTGTTTTTTTGCAATAATAGATAAAGTGCGATTTTGAAAGAAATTGCTTTAAAAATCTATAGTAAATCATACAAGCTGAAAACTGACAGATTTGAATCTTAGATCAATAGCGAATAGTTTATTAAAACTTTCTCAGTGTTTACAAATTTCAAACCCTAACAGGCAAGGTAAAAAGCAAGTCGATTTCAATAACTAAAAACCTGATTTCAGCCGCCTGTGAGAGTCATGATATGGTACGGCCATCATGGAATTCCTCTTTCCCCTACGCCAGATGATAGCAAAAGGTGCCAATGAGATATGTGCCCCTGTTGGTGAAGGCAGACTGCAAAAAGGGAAGGCGTATGACCCAGTGTGAAAAGGAAGGCTTGTACTAGGTGGTATGGCCCTAGCAGCAGCAAATGTACGGCCCCAGCAGCAGCAAAGAAATCCGTATGGCCTCAGTAAAGATGCCAGATGAGAATGCAAAGATAGGCGCCCCAGAATAATTCACTGTCTGATAACTGCCGGATCCAAACCCTGAAGAAAAGTCTTTGAATAAGTTCTGTGATAACCTCTGAATGAAGCTACCTCTCTGATAAGCAATAAATCAGCTAATATTTTACAGCCTCTGAACTGCAACACTGAAGATGGCTCGTTCTCCAATGCAAAACGAAAACTGGAACCCTTGGCTCTATTCTCAGAAGGACTTAGCAAAAATTTGATTTTTCAACATAATGAGCTCTCTTTCCAATGAAACCCTTATATCCTTCAAAAAGTCGACTTTTTGTTAACTTATCTGTCATCCGGCAAATACGTGGCAGATTTGTTTTGTTGGCAAAATGTTACATGTGGCAATTTTTGATGTGGCATGGAAAGTATGATGGCATTTTGGACGTAGCATGGAATATATGATGGCATCTATTTAAAGCGAAAAAATTGAAAAGGGTTTAATGATATTGTCGGCAGTTTTAATTGAGACCACCGTAAACTGACAAGTCTGAACGAAGTATTGATTATTGTCAGTCCTTTCTCGCCAAGTATTGACTTTGCATGGCGGACTCCAAATTTTGGTTAAATTTGATTAAGGTTGTGGGTATCGTTTATTCTGAGCAAACGGTTTTTGTTGCGTTTTGTTTATGAAAGTTGAATTCATTCTGCAAAACAAACAGGAAGTAATCGGTTGGATCAAGACATTTTTGGTGCGAAACAGGGAAGTTGATTGATGGATTCATGCAGGTTCATTGTTTGTTTTTTATTTCAAATGAAGATTCCGGTTTATACACTTATCTTTCTCAGAAAGATTAAAAGTTTGCTTATATGTTCGTTTTTGCTCATGTATGAGGATCTGAGGCGTATGAAAGAAGGAAGAAACTTCCTAAGACCGGACAGAGTCTTGTGTTTCAGGTATTAAGGCCGAACAGAGTCTTGTGTTTCAGGTATGAGGTTCTTTGGGCAGAATCTTGGGCATAACAGGTATGAAGGTTTTATATTCTTGTTCACTTCTAAAAAGGGTCTCAAACCCGGAACATGGTTATGCAGTTTTTAGAAGTTTGAATAATTTTTTTGGGGTTTTAAACCCAGGGTATTATATACAGTTTTTCAAAAGGAAATATGTAAACGTTTTCAGTCAGTTACAAAGCATAATGCTGTTATGGAAACTGTCTTCGAATATCTCTCAAACGAAGCTTAATGATTATCAGTTTTGTCTAAAACAGATTCGTAATCTGAAACTTAATGATTATCAGTTTTATCTAAAACAGATTCGTAATCTGAAACTGTTTTTTGAAGCATTTTTAAGAGAAAGTTTGTTGAACAGATTCTAACTGGTTCAGTTAGAAATATGCAACTGTTCTGTTTCGAAGTTCATTTTATACACTTGTAATCTTTAGATGCATGTATGTGTGTGTGTAAAAACATATATATATATATGTATCTGAGGATAAGTGGGTCTGAAAGTTTTAATCAAAAACTTGTGTACATGTACGAGTGATATATGCACATTTGTATATGTATATGAGTTGTGTTAAATTTCTGAGCAGTAGTGACTGCCGATTGTAAAAGGTTGGAATGAATAGAAGATACAGGTTCATGGAGTGGTTTTTCTCCCTATGACAAAATCATGAGATTTTGGAGGGTTTTCCACTCGGCACAAATTTGGTGTTTCTTCATGGTTGTGAGTTTCATTTCTTTATGCTCATGATGAATGCTTATACTTCTCCTGCACAAATTGTAAATATTTTGTTATATGTTTCTTATTGCAAAATTTGTAAGGAATTTTCGAATAAATCAGTAAGGTTCTGATTCACCCCCCCTCTCAGAACCTTGACACTTCCAACAAGTGGTATCAGAGCGTAGGATTCTCTTTAGGAATTAATCTCTGGTTATTGGAAAGTTAAAATGGAAGCATTTATACATTCTCTAGATGTAAGGATGTGGGATGTAGTAACAACAAAATACACTGTTCCAGCGTCAGTTCCTACTGATGCTGATGAGAAATTAAAATTTGAATTAGATAAGAAGGCTAGATATGCTCTTCTTTGTGGTCTTACTAGAGATGTCTTTTCCAAAGTCATTTATTGTAAATCTGCAAATGATATATGGGTAAAACTTGAAACTATCTATCAAGGAGATGACAAGGTTAAAGAATCTAAACTGATTACTCTTAAAACTCAGTTTGACAATCTGAAAATGAGTGAGGATGAAACCATTGCTGCATATTTCTTAAGAATTGAGGAAGTTGTGAATGCCAGGAAGGGTCTAGGTGAAGACATAGAAGAACATGATGTTGTTTCAAAGGTTATTAGATCAGTCCTACCTAAATTTGAAACAAAAATTTCTACATTAGAAGAAAAGAAAAGTTTTTCAAAAATGACCTTACATCAACTTCAAGGAACTCTAACTGCATATGAAATGAGAATTAGCAATCAAGCTAGTTCTTCATCAAAAGAATCAGCCTTTAAGGTTGAAAAGAATGATGAGAGTGATTCAGATCTAACTGATGCTTTAGAAGCATTATTGGTTAAAAGAATGGCAAAGAAATATAAAAGCAAATGCTTCAGTTGTGGTCAATTAGGACATTTTGCTGCTAGATGTCCAAATATTGAACTTGATGATTGTGATGAGAAATCTGAGAAGTTTTCTAGAAAGAAGCCTTGGAATCAGAATAAAAGGTTTAAGGATTTCAAAAAGAAAAGTCTTTTTTCAAAAGAGGATCCAAATGAAGAATCCAGTGATGCAGATGAAGAAGGGGAAAAATTGTTTATGGCTGAAATAGTACATACTCCTAAATTTGAATCAAATGAGCCTGAATCCTCATCTGATTTAGAAATAGAAGTTGATCTTGAAGAAGAACTTCTAAAATCCCTGCAAGAAATTAAAAGGTTAAAAAAATCAGTTGCAAATCATGAGACTGAAAATCAAAAACTTCAAGATGAATTAATAAAAGCAAATTCAATTATAGAAAGTCAAAAATTCTTACTTGAAGAAAAGGATAAAAAACTGAATGTCTTGCAATGTTCTTCTGAAGAATCTACTAATCAGAAAACAAAGTTGTTTTTCAATGGATATTGTTTCAACTGTAATATTTTTGGGCACAAAGCAATCTTTTGTAAAAATAGCACTAGTCAAGGCAAAAGAAAAGTTATTAGGTGCTTCAAATGTTTTTACTATGGTCACTATGCAAATCAGTGTAAATTAAATATGAGACCTAAACAGATATGGAAACAAGTAAAGACAAATGAAAAGTCCTTAATTGTTGAAACAGTCTTATTTGCTCAAAAATCTGCAACATGGGTGTTGGATAGTGGCTGTTCTCATCATATGACTGGATGTAAGAACAAATTCAAAACCTTAGAAAGCTTTGATGGAGGTTTTGTACGTTTTGGTGATAACTCAGGAGCTTATATAACAGGAAAAGGCTCAATAATCTTAAATAATGATACACCAATACATGATGTGTACTTTGTTGAAGGGTTGAAACATAACCTTTTAAGTGTCAGTCAGATATGTGATAATGGATATTCTATCTCTTTCAATGCAAAAGAATGTCATATTAAAAATGGGAAAGATAGAGTCATTGCCAGTGGGTTAAGAACAAATGGTAATCTGTATAATCTGATAGATTCAACTATTCAAGAAACATCATTGGTCAATACCTGTTTTATGAGTCAAGTGGAAGAAAATTGGCTATGGCACAAAAGACTGGGACATTTGAACTTTGATAATCTTGCTAGAATCAGCAAGAACAAAAAGGTCAGGGGACTACCACAAATAACTAAACCTGCATCTGTTTGTGAAGAATGTATAAAAGGTAAGCAAACAAGAGTTTCTTTTAAAACAAAAGAATATCTGTCAAATAGACCACTTGAATTAGTTCATACTGATTTATGTGGTCCAACCAAAACAGCCTCTTTAAATGATGAGAGATATTTCATGCTGTTTATAGATGATTATTCAAGAATGGTTTGGGTAACATTTTTGAAACATAAATCAGAAGCCTTTGAACGTTTCAAAATTTTCAGGAAGATGGTGGAAAGAGAAACTGATTTAAAACTGAAATGCTTAAGATCAGATAGAGGAGGAGAGTTTACTTCTCAAGAATTTATTGAGTATTGTGAAAAACGAGGTATAAAAAGACAATACTCTACTGCTAGGACACCACAACAAAATGGAGTTGTAGAGAGAAAAAATAGAACTGTCAAGGAAATGGCCAGGACCATGTTAAATGAAGCAAAGCTGCCTGACAAGTTCTGGAAAGAAGCTGTTCATACAGCTGTCTATATTTTAAATAGAGCTCAAATCAGAATTAGGACAGCTTATACACCATATGAATTATGGTATGGGAAAACAGCAAATGTTAAGAACTTTAAAATATTTGGTTGCAAATGTTTTATCAGAAAGAATGATGATTCTTTAGAAAACTTTAACTCAAGATCTGATGAAGGGATTTTTCTTGGGTACTCTACACATAGCAAAGCATATAAATGCTTTAATAAAAGGCTGAACAAAATTGTAGAAGCTATAAATGTTATGTTTGATGAAACATCTGTATGCTGTAATGACAAAGAAGAATATGAAAGTTTATCTTTTCAAGAATCAGAAAGTATTCATAATGAAAATTGTGAACAAGATAAAGTTGAAACTGATGATGAAGATGAACTTGCAGGAAAAATAGAATCAGAAAATTGTTCCAATTCTAAAATCACTAGTGATGGATCAAAGATAAAAACATCTTCTAGAATAATAGCTAAGAGACATCCTGAGTCTCAAGTTATTGGTGATATTGATAAAGGAATTTTAACTAGAAGAAAAGCCAAAATAGGAGAACAAGTAAATATTGCTGAACAATTTTGTTTGATAGCAGATTTTGAACCAAAGAATGTAACAGAAGCTCTATCAAATCCTAGTTGGAAAAATGCTATGCTAGATGAAATAAATCAGATAGAGAAAAACAAGACTTGGGAACTTGTTCCCAGACCTGATGGTAAAAATGTTATTGGTGGAAAATGGATATTCCGCAATAAACTAAATGAGGAAGGTGTAGTGATCAGAAATAAAGCCAGATTTGTTTGCAAAGGATATGCACAACAAGAAGGAGTTGATTTTGGTGAAACCTTTGCACCAGTTGCAAGGTTGGAGTCAATCAGAATCTTTCTTGCATATGCCACTCATAAAAATTTCACTGTTTACCAAATGGATGTCAAAACTGCTTTCCTAAATGGATATCTTGAGGAGGAAGTTTATATGGAACAGCCAGAAGGTTTCAAATCTTCTGACAAGCCTGATTATGTTCTTCGTCTCAAAAAGGCCTTATATGGTTTAAAACAAGCTCCTCGAGCTTGGTATTCCAGATTAGATAAACATCTAATTGCAAATGGATTCATTAAAGGAAATGTGGACAGCACTTTGTATACAAAAATGGACAATGAAAATTTATTGGCTGTTGAAATATATGTTGATGATATTATTTTTGGTTCTACTAATGATCATTTAGCACAAACTTTTTCAGGAATCATGGAGTCTGAATTTGAGATGTCTATGTTAGGACCTTTGACATTTTTCTTGGGAATTCAAGTCTCTCAGCTTGAACATGGTTTGTTTATCTCTCAATTGAAATATGCTAAGGAAATGCTTAAAAGGTTTCAAATGGATACTTGTAATCCAGTTGGTACACCAATGGAAACTGGATGTAAGTTGGTGAAAATTGATGAATCTCCTCTTGTTGATCAAAGAGAGTATCGATCTATGATAGGAAGTCTTTTATATCTTACTGCTTCTAGACCAGATATAATGCACTCTGTATGTCAAGTTGCTAGATATCAAGCAGCTCCTCGTCAATCTCATCTCAATGCTGTTCACCGTATCTTTAAATATTTACAAGGTACTTTGGATTATGGTTTGTGGTATCCAAAAAATGATGATTTTGCTCTCATTGGTTATACAGATGCTGATTGGGGTGGATGTAAAGATGATCAACGAAGTACTAGTGGTGCTGCATTTTTCTTAGGTGATCGGTTAGTTGCTTGGCACAGTAAAAAACAAGAATGTGTCACTATTTCTACTGCTGAGTCTGAAATTATTGCTGCAACAGCATGTTGTACTCAGTTAATTTGGATGTCTTATCAGCTTTCAGATTTGGGTATTCATGTTCAAAAACCTCTGAAAATCCTTTGTGACAATACCAGTGCTATTCAGATTTCTAAAAATCCTGTTATGCATTCTAGAACTAAGCATGTTGCCATCAAGTTGCAGTTTATTCGCGAACATGTGTCATCAAATGAGGTCATTCTTATTCATGTACCTTCTAAATTACAAGTTGCTGATATTTTTACCAAAGCTCTTCCTAGAGAATTGTTTGAACAGTTCAGAATTCGATTGGGAGTCTTCTCTCAATCCATGCTGGAATAAGTTTTTTACTTTTCATATTCTGTGTTAGATTTATGCTTCTTCCACAGAAAACATTTAACGCAGATGGTTAGATTTTTGATGCATAAATTTTGGGGGAGTAATTTGCACAGTTCAGTTTTTCAGGCACAGGTTTTGTGAATGGCACAGTTCAGTTTTGTGATCACAGTTCAGTTTTGATTTTGTTTTGGCACAGGTTTAGTTTTTCAGGCACAGGTTTTGTGAATGGCACAGTTCAGTTTTGTGATCACAGTTCAGTTTTGATTTTGTTTTGGCACAGGTTCATACAGGTTCAGTATTGGCACAGGTTCATACAGGTTCATTTTTGTTTTGTTCTTTTGGCACAGCAGTTTTGGTTTGTTCAGGTTTGGTTCTTGTATTTGGATGCACTTGGTTCATAGGTTAATCATGTTTTCATGGTAAATCTGCTTGGCATTTCAGTTCATTATCTTGTTTATAATCAACATGGTATTTCAGTTCATTTTATGAAATGGTGAAAAATTTTGCATCAAAAATGGGGGAGATTGTTAACTTATCTGTCATCCGGCAAATACGTGGCAGATTTGTTTTGTTGGCAAAATGTTACATGTGGCAATTTTTGATGTGGCATGGAAAGTATGATGGCATTTTGGACGTAGCATGGAATATATGATGGCATCTGTTTAAAGCGAAAAAATTGAAAAGGGTTTAATGATATTGTCGGCAGTTTTAATTGAGACCACCGTAAACTGACAAGTCTGAACGAAGTATTGATTATTGTCAGTCCTTTCTCGCCAAGTATTAACTTTGCATGGCGGACTCCAAATTTTGGTTAAATTTGATTAAGGTTGTGGGTATCGTTTATTCTGAGCAAACGGTTTTTGTTGCGTTTTGTTTATGAAAGTTGAATTCATTTTGCAAAACAAACAGGAAGTAATCGGTTGGATCAAGACATTTTTGGTGCGAAACAGGGAAGTTGATTGATGGATTCATGCAAGTTCATTGTTTGTTTTTTATTTCAAATGAAGATTCCGGTTTATACACTTATCTTTCTCAGAAAGATTAAAAGTTTGCTTATATGTTCGTTTTTGCTCATGTATGAGGATCTGAGGCGTATGAAAGAAGGAAGAAACTTCCTAAGACCGGACAGAGTCTTGTGTTTCAGGTATTAAGGCCGAACAGAGTCTTGTGTTTCAGGTATGAGGTTCTTTGGGCAGAATCTTGGGCATAACAGGTATGAAGGTTTTATATTCTTGTTTACTTCTAAAAAGGGTCTCAAACACGGAACATGGTTATGCAGTTTTTTAGAAGTTTGAATAATTTTTTTGGGGGTTTTAAACCCAGGGTATTATATATAGTTTTTCAAAAGGAAATATGTAAACGTTTTCAGTCAGTTACAAAGCATAATGCTGTTATGGAAACTGTCTTCGAATATCTCTCAAACGAAGCTTAATGATTATCAGTTTTGTCTAAAACAGATTCGTAATCTGAAGCTTAATGATTATCAGTTTTATCTAAAACAGATTCGTAATCTGAAACTGTTTTTTGAAGCATTTTTAAGAGAAAGTTTGTTGAACAGATTCTAACTGGTTCAGTTAGAAATATGCAACTGTTCTGTTTCGAAGTTCATTTTATACACTTGTAATCTTTAGATGCATGTATGTGTGTGTGTAAAAACATATATATATATATGTATCTGAGGATAAGTGGGTCTGAAAGTTTTAATCAAAAACTTGTGTACATGTACGAGTGATATATGCACATTTGTATATGTATATGAGTTGTGTTAAATTTCTGAGCAGTAGTGACTGCCGATTGTAAAAGGTTGGAATGAATAGAAGATACAGGTTCATGGAGTGGTTTTTCTCCCTATGACAAAATCATGAGATTTTGGAGGGTTTTCCACTCGGCACAAATTTGGTGTTTCTTCATGGTTGTGAGTTTCATTTCTTTATGCTCATGATGAATGCTTATACTTCTCCTGCACAAATTGTAAATATTTTGTTATATGTTTCTTATTGCAAAATTTGTAAGGAATTTTCGAATAAATCAGTAAGGTTCTGATTCACCCCCCCTCTCAGAACCTTGACACTTCCAACACTTTTCTCAAAAAGGCATCATTTAAATAAAGTTCGAACTTTTCCTTTTAATTTTTCAATAGTCTCAAACACACTTTTAATTATAAATTATAATTGAAAAGTGGCCCCTCTTCAATGTTGGTCGACCCCTTTAAGAAATCACTTAAGTTATAATATTAAATAATATTATAACTTTATAATATAAGCTTCAATTAATTAATATTTAATTTGACAATTAAAATATTAATATCTTTCTCAAAATACGTCTGATTAACGAACCGTCTGAAGCTGGAGAATAAGTGATTGAATTTGCACACGACCAGACCATACTGCTAAAAATAGCAGGGGTGCTCCGTTGAGTGACTTAACTTTACTAAAAACAGCAAGTCAAGCAAATGATGTCCGAATGACTCCGAACGAAAGCCAAACTGGTAGATTCTGACAACCGAAGCCAAGCCAAGCTCCAACAAGATCCTCTATCCATCCTATCAGCCTACGAGGGTCGCATAATAGGCTAATCATAAGCTCTGAGAGATGTCAATTGGAAGGGGACATTACAGTCCGCCCCTCCTGAAATTGCTTGTCCTCAAGCGATCTCAACTCCGGATGCTACAAAATATCCTCGCTCTCCCACGTAGCATTCTCCACTGGTAAATCTCTCCATTTCACCAAATATTCCCTGATAGTCCTCCTATGCAACTGTCTCTCTCTGTACTCCAGGATAGACTCAAGTACTAAGATCAACTTTCCCTCGTCATCTAAGGGAGGTAGAACTGCCGAAGGTACCACACGGTGTCCCAACGCCTTCTTGAGACATGACACATGAAAAACATTGTGGACCTTGCTATCTTCCGGAAGCTCTAGTTCATAAGCCACCTCTCCAACACGCCTAAGAATCCTGAAAGGACCATAATATCGTGGCTTAAGCTTCTCCGAACCACTCTTCCTAAGAGTAGACTGGCGATAGGGCTGCAGCATGAGATATACCATGTCTCCCACCTCAAAAGACCTCACTGTCCTCTTCTGATCTGCGTACTACTTCTGCTGATTCTATGCCTTAGCAATATTCTCCTTGAGAGTCCTCATAGTGTCCTGACTCTCCTGCAATAAATCACCAGCACTCGGCACTCTACTGTCACTCAGTAGCAAATCCAAAAAACTAGGCGCCTCATAACCGTACAACGCCATGAAGGGGGACATCTGAATGGTCATGTGAAAGGTAGTATTGTAGCAATACTGGCACAAATAAATCCACTTGACCCACGCCTTTTGCTGCCCTGCAATGTAATTCCTGAGGTAACCTTCCACCCATTTGTTCACTATCTCCGTCTGACCATCAGTTTGCGGGTGGTAACTAGTGCTCGGTGTAAGCTCGGTCCCACAAAGTCTGAACACCTCCTGCCAGAAGTGACTCAAGAACCGACTATCCCTGTCGCTAACTATGCTCCGAGGCAACCCATGTAATCTGAAAGCCTCACGGAAGAAGACCTTTGCTACCTGTGTAGCTGTGTAAGCGGTGGTGATCGGGAAGAAGTGGGCATACTTCGTCAGCCGATCCACAACTACATATATACAATCCCGTACCTGGGCTTTGGGCAAGCCCGTAATAAAGTCCATCGACAGGCATTCCCACTTCCTATCAGGAATCGGAAGTGGCTGCAATAATCCTGCCGAATACGTGTTCTCCTGCTTGTTCTGCTGACAAACAGGGCACTCACACACATACTGAAGAACATTTGCCTTAAGTCCCTTCCATGTAAACCTTTCCCGTACTTGTTTGTATGTTTTAAAATACCCAGGATGTCCTGCTGTGGGCACATCATGAAAGGCTCGCATAATAGTGTTCTTCATCTCAGATCCTGGGATCAAGAAAATCATGTTCTTGTAAATGATCAAGTCATTCACAAGCGTGTACCTGGTGTCTACCATCGATCCCTCAACAATACTGGATGCCCAAGTATCCTTGGCATATTCTGCCACAATCAAATGCCTCCAATCCTCTGCAATGTGAACCATAGAGCTCAGATAAGGCCTGCGTGAGAGAGCGTCAGCCACTACATTCTGGGTACCTTTGATGTAGGTGATATCAAAGTCATATGCCTGTAACTTACTCACCCACTTCTCCTGACGATCGTTTAAGTCTCGCTGCCCCAGGAAATGCCTCAAACTGTTGTGGTCAATTTTAATGCAAAACTTACTGCCCACGAGATATTGCCTAAATTTGGCCAAGGCATGCATTATGGCCAGCATCTCCTTATCATAAATACTGTAAAGCCTCTCTGGACCTCTGAGCTTCTTGCTCTCATAAACGATCGGGTGCTTGTTCTGCATAAGCACCGCTCCAATGCCCTCACCAGAAGCATCACATTGAAGCTCAAAAGGCTTCGTAAAATTTGGCAGTGCCAACACTAGACACGTAGTCATCAGCTCCTTGAACCTCACAAAACATTCCTGTGCCTCAGGAGTCCAACAGAATGCACCTTTTTTCAACAAATCCGTCATAGGTGCTGCATGGCTTGAATAACCATTCACAAATCTGCGATAAAAACCACACAAGCCAAGAAATCATCGCAGCTGTGTAAGGTTCGCCAAAGTAGGCCAATCTATGATAGCACGGATCTTCTCAGGATCCATCCGCACTCCCTCTGCACTAATGATATGGCCTAAGTAGAACAACTCAGTCATCCCCAAATCACACTTGGACTCCTTGGCATACAAGGACTCCCTCTCCAAAATGCTGAGCACTGTATCCAGATGAGCCAAATGCTCCCGCCAAGTCCTACTGTAAATCAGAATATCATCGAAGAAGACAAGTACATATCTCCTCAGTAGTGAGTGGAAGACCCTGTTCATGGTGGACTGAAATGTCGCTGGCGTGTTGGTTAGCCCAAATGGCATCACCACAAACTCGAAGTGTCCACAATGACAATGGAATGCAGTCTTCTCAACATCCTGCTCATGAACTCTGATCTGGTGATATCCTGATCTCAGGTCTATCTTCGTGAAATAGCATGCACCATGGAGCTCATCAATAAGCTCATCTATACGAGGTATGGGGTACCTGTTTTTGATAGTCCTCTTATTCAGGACTCTGTAATCTATGCACATGCGAAGGGTACCTATTGTGACCTTTTCACACATCGCCCCATTCAAAATGGGGACCCCCTAATTTTTGCTCCATTCTAGTCTTTTGACTCGGGTGCTCTCTCTCTCTCTCTCTCTCTCTCTCTCTCTCTCTCTCTCTCTCTCCGTCTCTTTTCTATCTTCCTTTCCGAGGATTTCTCCGCCGGTGAGCTTAAACATAAAATTTGGCCGAGTCTAAAAATTAGGGTTTCATCTTTCCTGGTCAGTCCGAGGTCAAATGAAGTGAATAAATTGAAAACAGAGCTTAACATTGATGTCAGTGTGCTTCTAGTAGGCCTCCACTGCAATTTCATCAAATTCCGGGAACTTACTATTTTTAGTAAGTGTGCAATTACAGGCAATCCGTCAGCATTTTTGAAATTCCGACAGTCACACTGCATTCAGAGCACATCAAGCTGCTCGGGTGCAAAATTTGAGCTGAAACAGGCAACTTTCTATTTTTAGCAGTCCAGCTTCCAGGACAAATTTCAGGGCTTAGATGAAGAGTTTTTCTTTGCATGTCTGGATATTCTTTCTGGGTTTTTTGAGACCTTCACGATGGTATAACATGCAAAATGAGACGACAACTTTCAGAGTTTAGCCTTCCGAGGCTATTTTTAGGGTTTGCATGTCAGGGTTTTCTTTGCATGTTGGCATATTCCTTATGGGTTTTTCGAGAGCTACGCAGTGATGTGACATGCAAATGGAGATAATCACTTAGTAAGGAACTTACTATTTTTAGCACGTGCATCCCTGCAGCCACTTCCCAGCACTTCAAAATCATGAGCTGATTGCAATACAGCAGAAATGAAGACAAACAGAGATCATTTGATATGCATGCAGAGCAAATTAGGGTTTCCAGCTTCAGGGCCTGAAGAGAGGGGTAAAAAGTCAAAAAATTTGAAAATCGGTGTAAACCACCACGATCAGCACCCTTCAAGCTGTCTGCTGGTAAAATTTGAAAGCAAACAGAGCACTTACAATTTATAGTAAGTCATTTTGGAAATAGGCTAAAAATAGCAAATCAGTTGCATGCGCTGATATCAGCAGTAAGGTCACATGGTGAGGAGCACGTCATTCAAATTTCAAGTCAATCAGAGCTATGGAAGTATCAGAAGCGAGCAGTTACTATTTATAGAAAATCACCTTCAGAAATGGGCTAAAAATAGCAGGCCAACTAAAGATAGCAGTGTCAACAGGGTAACAGGGTCGTGAGGATGCAGTGTTTGAAATTTCAAATTGTTCTGAGCTTCAGAGATGCAAAAATGAGAGACTTACTATAAATAGCAAGGCATGGATAAATTGGCAGGGACGAAGAAAAAATGGCTAAGTATTGGATTTCATCCTGCAGCTACCTGGAAATGCGCCCAAGTTGATGAAGAGGCATGGAGAAAATTCTAAGTCCAAAACTCGTCCAGCCAAAATGCGGCCATAAAGCATAAAAGTCAAAGAGGTCAATGTTTTTCATCCTGTAGCTATGGCAAAATGCGCCCAACTCAAGGTGAAAGCATAAAAAAATAAATTCTAAGTATGAGACTTCGTCCACCTCCTAGGCTAAAATGCGCCCAAAAGGAAGGAGGTCAAAGGAAGTCAACAAAGTTTATCCTTCTCCCTATGCAAAATGCGCCCAAAGCAAGGCATGTAAAGACAAAAACGAAGAAAGTGAAGGGTCACATGCTAGGTGTTGGAAGTTTCATCCACCACATATGCTAAAATGCGCCCAATAAAGATGTTTAAGAAAAAATTTTAAGTATAAAGATCCGCCTCCTCACCCATCTAAATGCGCCCAAATGAGGTCAAGTGAAGAGAAAAACGGGAAGTCCAAGAGTCATCCTTCATGCAAGCCAAAATGCGCCCAAGTTGAAGAGAATAAAAGTGAATGTAGGGTGGTGAATAAGGTAAAGGGTGAAGTGAAATACTCCAAGGCGTGGTGAAAACAAGGTAAATGCTAGGCGTGGGCAATATTCTTCTTCAAGTGTTAAATGCGCCCAAGGTGGTAAGTGTTAGATGGTCTTAGAAAATATTGCCAAGGCGTGTAAGGTGAAATAAAATGCTAGGCGTGGTTTTATTCTTCTTTAGGTATGCTATGCGCCTAGGGTGGTGAAATAAAATACAAGATGGTGTTGATGAATATTGCTAAGGCGTTGGAGTTTCAAGTGGAAATATTCTTCAAGTGTGAAATAAAATGCAAGGTGATGAATAAAACAAAGTTGCTAGGCGTTGGAGTTGCAAAATAATAAATTTTTTCCTAAGGCGTTGAAGATGATGGAAGTAAAATATGATGTGCTTGCAGGAAGATCTTCTAAGTGAAATAAATTTTTCCCACAGGCAAAGTGATCAAAGTTGAATATAAAAGTTTCCAAGGCAAAATTTTTCTAAGGCAAAATTTTCAAGATGATTTAAAATTTTCTCTAAGGCAAAGTATTTTCTTCCTTAGAAAATACGCCTAGAGCTCAAGGTGATGAATTTTTCTTCTTGAGGCACGAGCAAATTTTCCAGTGATAGAGTCAGAATGATGACAATGCAGGATGAATTTAAAAAAATTTCAAGTCAGAGCAACACAGGATGATCACAGATGAAGAACGGATTTAAATTGGTGGAATAATATTTTTCTAAGGTTCAAAATTTAAAAAATTAAATGAACCCGTTCGTTGTGTACCCATGGATTCATCGCGTTTCAGAGAAAATTTTCTTCTGGGTACTGGACGTCCGTGATGAGGAATGGATTTCTATGTCTTCCGCACTTCGCCAAAGCCTTCAACATGAATTTAATTGGTGCTCGAATTGTGAATTTTCCTAAGGGAAAATTCTAAAATTTTCTAAGGCAAAGTGAATGAAATGTGTTTTCAAGATGAATTTCTCTAGACAACGAATTTGAGGTGAATTGCCTAGATATTTTTGATTGAATTCTTCACTGGTGAATTTTCCAGAGTGTCAGAGGCGATTAAAATTTAAAATTTGCAAGACAGAACTTCGGCTGGCGAATAGAAATTGTTAAATTGATGAGTTTAAATTAAAAAAAAATCGAAAGAGAATTCAAAAGATGCCAGTCAAAGTTGAACTTCTAGAAGGTTGAGATTCTCGGACAAGTGTCGGAAATACCAGAGAGGGAAAATTCGAATTCTTGAAGTGGAGTAGTGGAAATTTAATGCACTGGCTATAATTGGCTCTTTCTAGAATTCGATTTTGGCTATAAAATTGAGAAGTTTCTCACTTGATTTTCACAGCTGAAGAATTCGATTTGCTCTAAGTTTGATGTTGCTGAGGAGTGAGGCTTGGGAGTTCGAAATTTTGCTGAAGACTGAAGGTTGCTAAAGAAATTTGAATTTCAAAGAGGAATTTGCTGAAGTTCGAACTTGCTCTAAGGGTGAAGCTCGATTTTTGGAATTGTCAATACAAGTGAAAAATTTCGATTTGAAGAGGAATATTGCTGAAGCTGGAAGTGCGCACTTGCTAATTTGCTAAAAGTGTGAACGTGCGAATTGAGGTCTAGTTGCTGAGTTTTGAAAATTTGAAGTGGACGATTTTATCAAGTTGCTGATTACAAGAGTGAAGTGGGCGATTTTATTAAAGCTTGAAGTTGCCAAGTTGCTGAAGTTAAAGCTTACTTAGAAATTTTTCTAAGTATTGAAGCTCGAATTTGTTGAAGAAGAAGTTGAGGTTTGCAAACGAGATATAATATTGCAACTTCTTGAAGTCGACTGGCAGCCCTGCAAAGTATTTTATTTATTTTTCTAAGTCAAATTGCTGATGAATGTTTATTGTGTTGCAGATGGCTGAGGCAAGGGCGACTAGCAAAGATAACAATGGTGCATCCAGGCAAGCAATTATAAAGAAGCTGAGCAAGACATTTATGCCAGAGTCAAAATTCATTTCGAAGTTGGGCAAGCTGACAGATACCAACTTGGGCTCCGTCAACCTTGAAACTTTCAAGAACAGAATGTTGGGGATTGGTAGTCATCGACCTTCGACTTCTTCGCACAACATTGTTTGAAGTGGACTATATGTAACTGTTGGTTTCCCTCCAGCCATTCAGTGTTCGGAGCTGATGATGGAGTGCGCCAATTGCTATGAGAAAGATCACAGGTCAATCATGTCACCAGATGGACAAGTGCTCGCCAATCTCACTCCTGCTGCCATTGGTGAAGCTTTCGGGATCCCGGTGCACAGGAATATGGTTTACAAATCCAAAGAGCAAGCTGAGCAAATGTATGCTTCTGCATTCGAGAGATGCACAGAGACGATCAACACTCACTAGATGAGCAATCCCAAGCGTTCTCGTACAAAGCTGCCGAGACAAATCATATCAGATGAATACTGTGATCTCATTATGATGCTGAGTCGAGTTGGAGGCTGCCCACAATCATTTATTTTTGAGCCATGGATGTTTTATTACATCAACCTCATGCTGGAAGGAAAGGATTATGTCAACTGGGCTGCGATGATCAGTGACAATTTGCATGAGCAACTCCTGAGCTTGAGAAGAACGAAGACGTTCTATATGAGCTCTTACATCATCTACATGCTGGCTCGTATGACGAAGTATCGAGGAATTTCTTACAAGGAACCTGTTGGTTGTGGCTCTCACCAGTTTAAAATTCAAGAGGCTTGTCCGCAGTTACACTTGGCCAGTACCACTCATTACAAGCGTGTCAATGACGCCTTCACCATGCACATCACGAGATTACTTCAGGAGCGGATGCATCACAGAATCTCAAGAGAGGCCCAAGAGTTAATTGAAAGGTATGGGTGCTGGTTTATACAATTTCCGAAGTTTTCTTACATAAGACTGCAAGGTTTTTCATCATACCCATATAGGTTGCCTAAGTACCCAACCAACAGAATTTTGATGTTAGAGATATCTAGGCAATTGGTTGCCTACGATAAAATTCAGAAGAAGAAGGGAGGTGTTGATTTCCCGATTGTCATGGGCAACACGGATGAAGTGTGTCCTTCAATACAGGCAGCTAGAGAGGCCGAGAGTGAAGTTCAATTTTATCACTTTTTATATCACAACAGCCGACAGCACTATGATCCACATAATAACATCAAATGGGTACTGTCAGAGGAATTTAAACACAAGGCAAATATTGAGGATTATTGGGTTGATGCATCAGATGAGGTTGAAGTCAGGAAAAGAATGTTCTCTCGGTTGCCAATTAACATGATCAGGGAGTGTGAAGTTGTTCCGGTTCCAGACCAGGTGAATGAGGACATGGACGTTGTCCATCCAGATTATGCAGCAGTAAGAGATACTCCACTTCCACTCTTGGATTGGTCAGAACCAGAGGTTGCTGACTTGGACACACTTTCTATTCCGGTCTTGACATTCACTAGAGCATGGGTTGACAGGCGTGTGAGCAGGTTGAAGAGTAGGTCGATTGCTTTGACTTACAACTTGATGGGAGATCACAGGACACCCACCACCGGTAGGAAGAAACAAATCACACGAGGTCCAGAATCCAGGAAGAGCCAGTTCGGTAGGAGCCCGTTCAGCCGGAACTCCAAGAGTTGTAGTTGAATCACCCACGCCATTGGAGACACGTTCTCCAAGCATACAGGAGGTTTCTTTATTTGTTGATCAGAGGAATGCATTGAATCAGGTGCAAGCGTACGGGAGAATAATCAGCCACCACGAAGGGGAATCAGTTGGCCAGAGCGTCAACGCACCTGGTAGAGTTGATCAACAGATGATGAGGGGACTACTACTGACCCTCAGTTTCAGCAAGAGTTAGAGGCGGCTTTAGAGGATGATGATGATATAGTTTCAGGAGACACTCAGCCACTTGAGGACGATGAGACTCGCCAGAATGATGTAGAAGTTGAACAAGTTCGGGAAGTAGAGGCACAAGAGCAACAGCCATTTGATATACAGTATACAGTACCTGATTGGCTTAAGGATAGGATGAGAAGAAGCCCCAGCGAAGAAATTAATCCAGCAGTTGAAATGGAAGAGTTCTTGGACAGGATCAGTGCACCTCCCACAGAAGAAGAGAGCATGGAAGTTTTTGAAGATACCAACTGATGAGGATGGTTCCCGAACCCTTCACGTAGTCGTGCCGCAGGTTGATTGTGACCGAGATGAGGCAGTGCCAGAGAACTACATGGTCACAATTTTGGAGTTAGGACGCCCCACAGGTGCACAGATTGTAGAGGAGTGTGATAACTCCTATCACACCCTCAAGGACAGGTTATTCAAGAAGGAAGGAAAGTACAAGAAGTTGAAACGAGAGCATAAGACTTTAATTGGATATGTGCAGCAGTTGTCTCGTTCTCGTGGGCAGGAGATTCCAGTGATAGAGCCTCCAGCAGAGATACCTAGAGAGTCAATCAGTGGCTTTTTGGAGTTAGGGAAGATGGCACAGGAGGAAGACAAGTGGGAGTCCGCGAGAGTTAAGTGATGAGACAAGAAAAGGCCACTATGGAGAGAAAACCTTACTCATGCTTTTGGTGGAAGCTTCTAATATTTTAGCCGCGAATAGAAGCGGGTTGATCAAGCTGGGGTGATGATTTTTGTTTATCAAAACAAGAAGTAATTCAGCATCTTGAGGCATTGAGGCATGTTCCGTTGCGATTGCTGATTGATGGAGGTGTCATTCAGGAGAATGACAGGTATGATTTCTCGAGATGGTATTCTTCGGCAATCACGGGGCGTGGTTTCTTTGGCGCGGCCACCAGGCGATTCAACCGAGGAATGCAGTATGGCCAATATCGTGATGGAGTTGAATACTTTTCGAGGCCATATTTGCTAGGCGGTTGAATCCAGATGAGGTGAATATTAATAATTTGAGGGGTAGGCTGGTGCCTTTCTTTTTCAAAGGTGAAGACCTTCGTACAAGATGATTTCGAGAACACTTCTACTTTCTCCACCTTGATCCAGAGCACACAGGATTCCTTAGTTGCTTGGAGAAAATCTTGTGCAAGGCATGAGCAGTCTGTTACAGTATTGGAGTTCCAGCTTGAGTGCATTCCACCCATTTCAGTTCAGGAGGTTGAGGCTTACTTGGCAGATTCGTTGAGTTTGCAACCAGAGAGAAGGAGAACGGGAATGCACTACTGGATGATGATCTTCTAGAAGACTGATTGTGGGCATTAATTGCCTTTACTATTTTGGGAGTGAGTGGGAATCTTTGCTCATTTATTGCACCACTCCCCATTTTGGCAGTTTTTAGGGTTAGGGCTGAGGTGGCTTAATCTTAGCCACTCTTTTGATTGTAATCTTAGCCGTCCATTGGACTAGGCTACCTATAAAAGGGGGAGTCCCCCTCATTTGTACCTCATTAGAAATTAGAATTAGACATCAGACTAGCATTAGATTTGGAGAGTAGAGCAGAGTAGACGTTTTTCTTGATAGCTTAGCATAGTGTGGAGAAGAAAGAAAGTTTTCCCTTTGAAAACTTTTGTGGAGATTGTTGTGTAAAACTTTCATGATAATAGATCTTTTCATTGATGGTGGAATTCGTCTTTGTCATGGATAGCTAGCAAGGTCTCTTCTTCCTTTTGGATCCAAGTAGCATAAAGTAGCATAATTTTCATTTCATGCAAGTAGTTTACTTTGATGTGTGGCGTTTTATTGAGGTAGCTTCATTTTATTCCATACCACTAGCAGCTTGTTGTTGGCAAGTTCACCTTGCGTGGTCCACTAGAGATTATCTTGAGTTTAACTTCGATTGTGATTTGTATACTTATATGCATCGTCTTGATGGTATATGTATGCTAAATTATAATTTGAATATATTTTGCTATCAATTTGAAGATTGCACTAATTTTGCTAAAGCTGTCGACGTGAGGCTAGGTGAAATTTGGTCGAAGTCTGCCAAAATCGAACTCCACATATCCTGCATTTAGAATAGAATATAAGTTTCTTAGGCCCTACACTCATTTACTTTTCGCACATTCCTGGTTAGCTTTAGGAAAACATACTTTATTGCCAAATCATACGCACAAAATCCCCTTCAAATCATCCACCCACTGTTAACTGCAAGAATCTTGAACAATTCTGTAAGTCCCCTCATGAAAACAGCAATTCACATCAAACCAACTGAGGGTATTCTAAGTATTTCAGAACCTTGGAGTTGAATGCACGAACTTTCTTGCAATCTTAGCGTGCGAAATACTTTGATCAAGAGACAACGGAGTAGCCTTCGGACTATTTTGTTCTGCTGATTGGTGCGGTCATAAAAATCACATCAACAGTACCATCCTTCTTCTTCACTAGGACAACTAAAGAAGCGAATGGTGATTTACTCGGTCGAATCTGACCCATAGCAAGCAGCTCCTTGATAGTCTTCTCAATCTCATCCTTAAGCCGCTTAGGATGCCGGTAAGGAGTAATCATGACGGGCTTAGCGCCCTCCTCAAGCTCTATAATGTGCTCAATACCCCTGTCTGGAGGTCTCCCTGGTGGAATATCACTGAAAACCTTCTCATGCTTAACTCTCAACTGCTGAATGTCAGGATGATACTCGGTCTTATGCTGTCCCTCCTGAATAGGTGTCAAAGTGCACTCGGCAACCCACTCTACCATGTCATGTCGCATGAGCCTCTCCATCCGTCGGAAGGAAATAGTCCTGACATTACTGTCCCGAATGGCCTTGTCAGAACCCTGATGGTTCTCGATTCAAACCCTAACTGAATTTTTGTTGTTTTTGCAAATTTTGGTTTTTTTTGTATTTTTTTGAAGGTTTTCAGAGGAATATCAAAAGTTGCGATTTTACTAAATAATGCTTGGAAAATTCAAATAAAATTCTAGAACACAATATACGCTAAGATCTTGCTCAATAACAGTAGGCGCATCATTTATTGTTGATTCCAGAGCATATACAATAACAAATACGGAGATCTGAATGAAATACAATAAATTTATTGAAAAAACCTGATTCCTCTTTAATGGCGGCTGCAGCAGATAGAAGAAGGTACGGCCAGAAATAAGAGAGGTTCTCCAAGCTCACAAAAACGATGCAAACTCTTCAGCAATCCAAA
>VDFB02090917.1:0-34435 GCA_007258455.2 Sequoia sempervirens
TGAGAAATTTTTTGCTAGGTTAGGTTTGATTGGGAAATTCAGGGGCTTTTGGCCAAGATTGTTTGACCTCCATCAGTGGATTTCTAATCACTGGAAGTCTAATCTAGAAGGGTGTGTCCAAATCTACACCATGGCTAAAGGTTTCTTAATTGTGGTTTTTGAAAAGGAGAAGGACAAAAACAAGATCCTCTATGATTATCACTGGGATTGGGAAGAAAAATACACATTGTTGCTAAAGCCTTGGCACCTAGCTTTGAACCCATCCTCTGAAGTGTTTGAGTGGGTTCCTCTCTAGGTATGACTCCCTAATTTTCCTTTACAATTTTTATTTGATTCTTTCCTAGATGTTGTAGGGAACTCTTTAGGAAGCTTATTAATGGTGGTTGAAGGGTCCCCAAATCTTCTACATTCTAATTTTGTACAGATTTTGGTGGAAATGGATGTATCTATGGAGCTTCCAGAAGAAATATGGTTGAAAACCTCGAAAGGATGTTGGGTGCAACCCCTAGATTATGAGGGGGTACCCTTTAGGTGAAGAATCTATTATAGAATAGGGCACTTGGCTGCTCAATGTGCCAAAAATAGAACAAATAAATTTGCTTCATGGTGGAAAGATATTGTGCTTCAACACTACACAGTGGAGAAAGAGAAGGAGAAGCAGGAGCAAGGGAGCCCTCAGGTGAAAGGAAGGGACGAGGAGGTTCAGGCACCTGGAGCTTTGGGACAGGAAGGGAAGACTATGTAAATGATAAAACAAAGGAGGAGTAGTAACAGATCGGTGAAACCCCATTGCATGAAGGAATTCCAGTAGTGAATAGTGATAATGGTGGTATACTTGAAGGAGAAAGGATTCCAAGAATGGGGCAGCAACATCAGATTATAGGGAGAAAAAAGGTGGGGTAAGGCCACAAGAGAAACAATCTGGGAAACAGAAGGCTATTACATAGAGCCAACAAGAAATCGACTCTGTGAATGAAATCCCACATAGCCCTAAAGAAAAAACTTTGAAATGGTAGAGGGAGGCTACAAGGGTAGAAGATGGGTGGCAAACAGTTAAAGGATAGAAAGCTAAGAAAGTTGAGAAGAAATATTTTGCAATGGTCTTTTAGTCTCAAATGAAGGGAAAACCAAGTAATGCTCCAATTTTGTGACCTAGTAATGGGTTGCTTATAGGGGTTGTTGGTGTTTAGTTGGGTCTTTCCAGGGTTTGCAAGTGAAGTCCTTACTGCTGTAATAAAACTTTATTTGAATTGTTTATTGTATGAATAGAAGGTAGAATTAGGGGGGTTGTCCAAGGAGTTATGGATTAGTGGAAAAGGGATTTTAAATAGCGTAGTAACACAAACTGAGATGTAATTTGTTCTTTATTAATAAAATTCACTCTATTACCGACCAAGAAAAAGAACTTAGCATTAGGATTAAGTCCTTAGGAGTGAATTAGACTTAGTTTCAAAGGGAACTAGCTCTCTTTGGAGACTTATCTATATCTTCCAACTCCCACACTAAAGGATAAATCAATGTTGTAGTTGAGACTAAGCTTCCAGCTTCTAGGGTGCATTCTCAAGTGTTAACATTTCCAAATTTGATTCTATTTTTTCTTTTATGATTCATTATATTTATATTGTTATATTCTTTTCTATTAGGGTTTTTAAGCTTTATTGGGATACTTATTCCACCCACCCATGGCTATCACCTTAGGGTTTCACTTTTAGATTTAATATGTCATTGATATTTCTAATTTTTCAATATAGTAAAATTTTGAGCTTTTTTCTATATTTTTTGTTTATGTTGTGGGCTAATTTAGATCCTAACCTTTCATTAATGAGTGCTCATATATATCCTAATATGACCACCCAATCTAATGAGATATATTTCTTTCAATGCTCGTATTAATACTAATGATGATTATGATCATGATGCTTATGTGAAAAACCAATAATTTGTAAATGAACTTGCTATTTTTTCTACTTCAAAAAATATTACATAACTATTTAATTTGTTGATCGATAAACCATATGGATTAGAGACTTTACAAGTGGTTTTTGCTAGCTTATTTTATCTATCATGACTAGTGCATCTAATTTTGGCCTTACCCCTATCATTGACCCATCATTTACCATCAATCCATTTAATACCACCACCCACCCTCATACCACTACTATCACTAATGTTCTACCATTTAGCACCTATGATTTTTCCACTTATCCTCTTCCTTATAGCTTAGCCCTTAGTTATACCCCTCTAGATATACGTCTTTATCTTTACACCTTATACCACACCTCCATGCATCTTTCATATATCACACTATTAGGAATATCACCATCACACTTAACCATGCCACTTCTACATCTACCTCTGCATCTAATACCTAAATTCCCTTAAGTACCTTTACTCTTCCATACCATTATCTTTAAATACTACTTATTTCGTGCCCCTCTTATCTTTGTATATATTTAGGAAATATTTTCAAAGAATCCCCACAATACATGACTCATTGGGGTCATGTTAAAGCAATCCACATAGTCCTAAATAAATTTATAGAGAATGACCTAAATATAGGACTAGAACCACCTACTGGGAGATCTTAGATCTTAACATTATATCATGCAAAGAATAAGTGAGCTAGCTTGGTGAAAATGGGAGAAGACATATTTGGTTTTCTTAATGGAGGCAAGGCTCACCAAGTTTGTTTTATAAATACACCATATAATATAGTCAAATAGGGTTAAACTCAAGAATCCTAATTAAAAAGTCACACTAGGAAGCTAAGATCGAGATGAAGAACCTATGGAAAAATTCAAGGATGCTCAAAGTCCCCAAGTTGCATTACTCATAAGGTAGTAAGAAAGTAATAATAGGAGGTACTATTAAAAAGTGCTCATCTATAGGTTAGGGTAGAAGATAGGGCCTCAATGCCAACATAGTGAAAGGTTATCTAGGCTTGTGAAGGAGATCATCAAGCAACCCTAAAAGGATGTCAACTAAATGGGGTGTGAGAATTATCTCTTCTTATAGATCTTCAATAATTATGTAAGGGATCTTGAGGCACATGGATGCAATTGTGATCTAACTAGTATTTTATTTTATTTTATTTTGTGTTTTATGTTTAATATTATTTACTAATTAAAATATGCAATATAAAGAAAATATTTCCTAAATGGCATACAGTTAAATGTATGCAATTTCTAATGTAGACCTCACTAATGATATCTCCCTATATGAATTTTACTAATACACTTAATTAGTTAATGCAAGAGAGAAAGTAAATAATTCTTTTATCGTTTGAATGATCGATAACTAAATGTAATAAAACCTAGGATAAAAACTAGTATGCATGCTTGAATATATTATTTCCTATGAATGATAATTGATTGTAATGTTTAAATACTTCAAAGGAAATGACTATTAAACCACTATATTTTTGTACTTAATATTATATCAATAAATTAGCAAGTATAAGATTCGTTTTAATGACCAAATTGAAGTGTGATTGATTGCAATATATAACAATGAATGAGCAATATTTTAATATTTGAACATGATCATAAGTAATGATGGAAGGTGTTAGTAGAAAATACTTGTTTGTATACCAAGGAAAAGGATTAGGCCTCGATTCTAGCAAAGTGAAAGGCTCTCTAAGCTTGTGAAGGAGGTCATCAAACAATCCTTAAAGGATGTAAACTAAAGAGGGGAATGGGAAAATGTTATTAATGTAAGTGTAAGTTATGAGGAATAAAATTTTAATATTTGGAAAATAAACATCCCAAAGAGTTTTCATGAGAATGTAATAATTGATGCATTCATGCATTTTTTATGTAAAAAATTATTTGGTCATGATCCATAATAAAAAAATCTTAAATTTGTTGTTAAATCAACTATTCATATTGTGTTCACATATGCTACACACATAATCATAGGATGTTGATAATGATAATCTAGACAATGAGATTTATTTGTATGTTCTCATCAAAATTATTTATTTCTTTATAAGATGGATTTTTTTACAAATATTTACTACTCACGAGTTCTAGGAAATTAGGATATTTAATTATTCTGACCTAAGTAGTTATTAATGACATGAGTACACATTGAATTGAAGTATAAAAGTGCTACCACTACCTCATTAATCCTTGATTGATGGTAGTTAGGTGTCACCTCTATTTATTTGAGTTCACATCTATCTTAAACTTAGTTAACCCACCTCTTGATTGAGTGAGATTGAGAGATACAACATGCCTCTTGGACATGTCATCTCCTTTATTCATGCATCCAAGAGGCCTACATACTTAAACATGTCACTCAAAACTTATCTCCATAATATTGAATATATAAATTCTTTATTCATTCTCTTGGTTTTTTTTATTAGCTTATAGGCATTAAAATCGGGTAAATTTTTAATTCATAACAAATTCTAACACTTACCTCTCTCCACCTTCTAAATCTATTATTTTCCACCTATCTCCCCTACATCAAAAACATGCCCCAGTGAGTGTATTTATAGGAGAGGAAACAGAAATAAATTAACCAATAGATATAGTAATACCTTCTAAGTGAAGAGACAAAAAGAAGAGTTGTTGTTGGTAGGTACATAACCAATTTTGAGTCTTTGAAGGATCTTATATAAAAATTGATAAGGTAGTTGATCTATTCTTGTTAGGTTAAAAACCTACAAGGGTATCCTAATTAAGGTTGATGGTGAAAACCTTCAAGGGTGCCTAAGGCTAAGTCTAATAAGAAAATCCTCCAATGATATAGTAAAACAAAGGTAACTACAAGAACCAAGAAGCAAATTTATGGTACAATTTAATGCTTTGTTAGAGCTCCAAGGAACACATCTATATGAGGACAGGCCTAAGGACGGTCCTATACTCTAGAAGACTATAATAGAAATATAATGTACAACACATGTAAATAGGATGTAATATAAAGAGAAATAGAAAATATAGAATGGCATGGAGAGAACATAAGAAAATATATAATAGATAGAAGGTTATGAATATACAAGTATATTTGATGAGTATGTCTATACTTATCATATGAAGACAATATATGAATGTAAACACTTATTATATGGATAATATATGGATGGATCTATCTCATATTATGGCATGTGAACATATGAGAACTAGTTCTTTTAATTTAGTATGTAATTGGTTGCATCTATTCTATTTCCTTAATGCATTATGTTGGGAAACAACAAGTATATATACCCTTGTGATTTATATTTTATGCCAACATTTGGATCCATTGGTGAGATCTAGTTGTTAGTGCATAAAGAGGAGACCAAACTTGAGGTGAGAGTTGCAGTAAGAAAGGTTCCAAAGACAATGAGTATATATGAGAATAAGTGCAATAGTGGGAAGGTGTGGTAATCCACATTAAGTTCTAATCCTCAAGGGGGATTAGGCACTTGGGAGGTGACTATGGAGTGGGGGTCTTGAAGAGATGCATTTGTTGATTTAAATTAGGTATAGCTTTTGTGAACAAATAAAAAAGGATTAAGGATGGATAAAACTAAATTATCATGGTAAAGAGAGACAACAAGAGAGTAAGAAATATTATTTCTAAGATAGAGATGGGTTATGTAGAAAGTGAGAAGAGGGCAATTTTTGTGAGGGAAATATGGAGAAATAATATTGAAACAAGAGTGTAATATCCCTCATACCTTGCCCCTTAAAATACAAATATTTTTAAAAAATACACGAATATTTATTGGAATGTTAGTAGATGGATTTTGTGATATTTGACTTTGGAGAGTGTTTACTTCTTTGTGTGTTTGTTTATTGAACAAGTTATTTTCTTTGACATTCTTAGCTATCTAACTATCAATTATAGATTTATTATGGTTATCTAGCATTGCTACTATTTTGTGGCTAGTTATATTATGCAAGAGGAAAAATAAACTAGGTATTGGTGGTGAATAATTTTAACCTATGATCCAATTGTGTGAAAAAGATTTAATGAAATGATTAATTAGATGAATTAATTAATTAAAATAATTAAATTTACAAATGGTTGTGAATGCATAGAATAATTATATTTGATTTAATTATTGTGCCTAAATAATTATTATTTAAAAAAAAAAATTAAGTGCAAATTTATTTATTTTAATTTAAACATAGAATGTGATAAGAAGTTAGGAAATAAAATGTTTAATTTTAGTTATTTTCTATTTGTGGTTTGTAGATAAAGAATTCCTCAAGGCTAGTTTGTGGATACATTTTATAATTAAATGATTAATAAAATTAATAATTTATTACTAAATACTTTTTTAAGAAGATGTACATGAAGAGAATAGAGAATATTTTAATACACGTTTTTTAATAAAGCATAAAATATTATTATCATAATTTTCAAATTAGAATAGGAGAAGGGATTTTTAATATTAAATAGAATTTACATTAATAAGTTAATTCTATTTAACTTTACATGTTGTTTATCCTTAATTGTACATTGTGTAAGCTTGTAAATTTAGATTCTTGAATTGAATAATATTTTTACTAGGTAAGGGTAGTTGTGTTGCATAGATTATATTATAATAGAAATTTACATCATTTTTTCAAAATGACTATATACATTCTTAGCTATTTTCTATACTATTGCTCAAGGGTTACTTAGACCTGAGCATTATAAAAAGGGACAATAGCTTGTCTATGTTAGCTTATCCACCTATACTATTAAAATCCATTCAGCCCCCACAAGGCCTGTAAACTCCTTCATCAATTACTATTTCATCAAACTCTTCCAGCCACTCCAAAATAGGCTCCATATTATTTACCCTCTTTGTTACACCCCAATTGTGTAATTACTATTTACTATTACTATGTAGGGTAAATGTGAATGTGATCTGTATTTTGACGATGAATAAAATGTGCTTGCACTTTGTTATCAATGCATTATGAATGAATGTTACTTCATTTAATGTTATGTGTAGAAATGCATATATATGAAATGGATGAATAATGAGTTAATATTTTAACTATGAAGATATATCATGTGTAATGCATATTTTATGAACAGTTGACTGTCGTGGACATATGTTAATGGATGTAGGTATATGTTCAATTCCTCTAGGTGGAGGGGAAGTATCACTCAGGAGAAGGTCTTGGTCGGGTAACTAGTAACGTAACCTATCTAAGCTTACACACATCACAATAGAATAATTGAGTCAAGTTATTATGTGGGAGGTTGGTAAGTCATCCTTAGTATTGTGTCTTCATTAGTAAGAGTCTAGTTTACTATTGAATGCATTATTAGGAGATGTTTATCTGTTTGAGCTTGTGAGTTCTTTCCTTATTACTATGCTTGTATCGATGAGTAGGACATACATGGAATATGTACATGCACATGCATATCAATGATAGACCATCATGGAAGGCGTGTATATGGGGGTACATAGGTAAAAGACATATCTATGCACACTCATGCAGGTTGCTTATGGCTGGGCTATCCGATGGATCAACGACATGTATATGTATACATATGAATATATATCACCGTAGGTGCTTATCAATACAATAGTAATTGGTAGTATGACTTTGGTGTGTGAATTAGAGGGTAATACGTGTGTGTGTATATATATATATAGTATATATACATATATCCATATGTATATATGTGCTTCGATATCTGCGATATGGTGGCAAACAAAAATGCCCACATGGATGTATGAATGTATGTATACCATGTACATGGGGTATATATATATGTACACAATCGATATATTGTTATTACTATGTGATTACTATCTTGCTTGTATTCATTTGTATAGCAAATGTATACATACTTATTGGCATATGGTATATATGAATATATATTAACATATATGTGTGTGTGTGTGTGTGTGTGTGTTTGTGTGTGTGTCAATATACATATATATATGTGTATGTAAATATATGTTATATATATATATATATATAATTATTATATGCTTTGAGGTCGATTATCATTGGCAATGATTATAGGCCAATTAATTAACTAAATTAGAGGCTGAATATTACTCATGTTGTCCATGCATAAAGGAATGAGTATTCTGCAAAGTAACTCGCAACATTAAGTCAATATAGAATAAGAGACTTGGTTGACGCTTTGCATTGATATATCTTTGACTTAGTAAACTGTTAGACGCCTTGTCATTGGGTAAATATCTACAACAGAAAAATGCATGCAATATTATGTACAACAGGTCGATGAATGGGTCAAACTGATAAAAGAGATGAATTGACTCATGTAAGACTAAGTCGACATGAGCAATGTGTTGCATATTTGATAAATGACCAATTCAACAAATGAGAAATCGCACCAACTCTGTAGGAGGTTTATGATGCTTTGGTGCCAGCTTATGAATCCTATTTGTTGTAGATGTTCAGTATGAAGGAAATTCAAATTACACCTTTTTCATCATGTGCTTATTTGAATAGTCTCATGTTGCTATCAACAAATAAGGTCGACCTTAGCTTTGTTTAGGTGAGTGTGTTCTTATTTATGTGCCACCTTTTAGCTAAGTTGAGTGAGTGGTTATGCATGGTGATTGTTGTCAAAACTCATGTGTAATTTGTAGGCTAAGTGGTTTCTTTTCTATTGTATAAATAGTAGATAAAACTTGCTTGTTTGGGACACATTCCTTAAGCAATTTTTTGCATTCTATCTGCACTCTTTCTGCATTATTCTGCTATATATTGAGAGAGAGCTTTGAGCATTGGTGAGAGTATTTTATCATATTGAGAGAAGTATTTTTTCAACTTGTGAGTTAGAGGTTATTGTGACTTTGTTTAAGAGTTCAAACTAAGCTAGCTACTATTCTGGGAAAGTTGTGTTGAAGCTAGTCAATTGGACAACATATTACAAGCATGAGGAAAATCTTCCTTTATTTGTCTTAGCTTTTGAAAGATTGTTTTCTGATTGCTTTAATTAGTCTATTATGACTACTTGCATTTAGGGAAAAGTAGTGTTTTCTTTGAAAGGAAGTAGAAGTTGTTTATACTGTTTATGAAATGTTTGTAATTACTCCATGATAGGAGGGATTGTTTGTCATAGGTATTAATATACTAGATATGATTAAACAAGGGTAGCTTAAGGGTTACTCATAGCTAGTTATTGAATTATGTTAGACAGCTAGTAGGTTACTCCTAGGATTGTTGTCCATTGAAGGGAGGGAACTAGTACTTTTTCATAATGAGTAGAGATACCTTAAACTGTTTGTGTAAAAAGGTGATAGGTTAATTTTGGCGTTTAAGCTTGCCCATGGGAGGGATTACCTATGCATAGATTATAGTGGCCTTAAGTCAAAATGAGGTTAATAAGTGTAAGTGAATGGTTGAACTTCACTTGAAGTACTAAGTGCGAACACTTTGGCCAAAGTAGTGTAATTTCCTTTGGCTCCAATGTTAGTTCACCGTGTCCATATAGTACATGCTAGTTACTGAGTGTAGGGTTATAAACACTAGTCATGTAGGGCACAACACTAAGCTCAGTGTGGTTTTTCGTACAGGGTTACCCAACCAAGCTCTTCGTCGAAGGGTAGGGCCATCTATCATTGATAGATGTGTGGGGGACCGCATATGAGTCCATGGTTGGTGGAAAAGAACTTAAGTGATGCTTCTCCTCCTCAGCAGGTGACATAAGACCAAGCTTTTGAAAGGAAAATTCCTGGACCATCTGTATCTATTTCTCTAAAGCTCGGTGGAGTTGTGTATATAATTATGTACACATTCTTTGAATATTGTAATTTGTGAAATTATTATATTGAAATGGAATCCTTATTGTATATTGTTATGACATCTTTGTTCATATATTCTCAATAAAGAAAAGATTTTTATTCGCGATAAGCATTACATAGTTTATTTACTCGCATAGTGAAAACTTAGGAAAAATTTACTTCACAGAAGGGTTGGCATGTTACACTCTTCAAATACTAACAACCTTTCTCTACCAAAGCTCAATGCTGCATTAGGATTTGAGTGTGAAAGTTCCCCTAGAATAGTACCCACTCCACCATAATAACTTCCTCTACCACCATTGGAATGTCATGGCAGACCAACACCATATCTAGTCGCCCTCAACACCTCCTCCAACCCTTGCAGGTACTTCCTCTTGAATAGAACCAAAGTAAGCTCTTGGATAATATCCTTGGGTTCTCCTAAGTCTAAGAGAGAAGCGACGAATCAAGAGGATATATTTTTTTAACTCTATGGCAACCATCATCAACCAGAAAATATGCCCCTAGAATCCATTTAATTTCCTTCCTTGTCCTCTCATTGCATTCCTTTAAAATAACTTGCAGTCATTGGTCTAACACTTCACCTAGGGTCATCATCTCTGAATTTATAAAAACATAAGAAATCTAATGGAAGACCATGAAAGAGTGTTTTTGGAAATTAAGGTCATTGTTCTCTATATTTCTAAAGCCCAATGCTAAGGTGAAAGCTTATAGTGTGATATATATCATGTTTTGACTATTACGAGTGGTCAATATCAATAGATTTTGATGTTTGATGTATTATTTAGCTGTCGTTTGCGATAAAATTATTCTAATGTTGTATATTATTCCAACTTTGTTGGTGATGTATTATCTCCTTGGTGAGATAAAAACTTGAATGGTTCTAAAGTAGTGTTTGTGTCTAATTATATGGTTACATGTTAGAGTGCCTCAATGTTTTAGTCTTGTATGTTTACTAATATAGTCATTCAATGTGGTATAATTTTCTATATTTGAGAGTCCCTGAGTGGATGTGGGCATGGAAATATTGATGTAGGATTTAAATGTTTAATTTTTATTATTGTTTTATCTTGAATCCCCAAATCTATTTGTGTGGGGATTATATGTTTAATGATATTGTGTTATTATTATGGGTAATCATATGATGAGAATTTTATCTCAACCTTCTATCACATTGGATTATCATATTGATATTGACTATTTTGGTCACCATTAAGGTGTCATGATTAATTGGAGTAAGAGAAGTTGGGTGTCTTCATCATGAATAGATACATCTTAGAATTATTTTCTCTACTTCCTATCCAATTTTTTAAAGATTTTCATCCTCTTAAGATAGGTTGGCATGAGGATTGGAACTTTCTCTTCTCACTATTGACATGGAATCACATAGGCTCTAGTGATCTCATTATTAGAGGATCCACATGTTATGTTATACTATTGACCACCTTCCAACACTAGAGCTAGGAGAGTCTTTAATTTTAAGTCATGTGGTGTAATTATTTAATGCACACACTATTCTACCTAGTGAGGTAGTGTGCTCTATGGTTACTATAATTTTCTTTCTTTCTTATGTGAGGTAGTTAGTATAGAGGTACACTACATGGATATAATTTGACATATTGGTAAGGTTTGGGACATCTTATATTGTGGAAGTTTTATTATGATATTGCATTATGTGAGTGTTGGTATTTTTCTTGTTTGTGTCTTGTGTTATGTTCTTGGTGTTTTGTGATTGAAGTCTTGCTCTTGTTCTTATTCTTGAAGCCATGTTTTAGGTGTGTTCTAGTGATTATTTTATTGTGTATTTTATATTCTTATATTTTTATGACTATAATTTGTTTATATGCATGTCAAATTAAGGGATTTTTATAAGGTTATAGAAGATTTCAAGGATGGGATGTATGTTATTATACCTCAAGCATGTGTTGGGTTGTTAAGATGTATGCCATTTAATGATGAGTAATCTCATAGAATGGGATGTGAGTAGTAATCATTGGGATGTTGTATATGGCTTTGAGTGTATGATTATTGAAGATAGAGTGTACTATTACAACAATAATTATATGCAACAAAACCGAAAAATAAGAAATATAAAGACTTGAAAACATAGAATGGAAATAAGATCAAATTCCTAATCTAACAATCTCATTGCAAACATCAAATGGATGTTGATTCACCCAGGTTGGAATGTGGACACGACTCAATAACATAACACAAAATTTGATTCATGAAGTATTTCAACAAAATTGATTTTCACAAGATTGATTTATGAAAATGATAAAGGGATGATTGCATTTATAAACTTTCTAGGAAAAATCAAATAGGACATGAGGATAAGAATGAAGCCCTGAGTTAATTGAATATTAAACAAAATGTGGAGTCAACTTAGGAGAAACTTGGGAATTTTGCATATCAAACTGATGAGAGGATAATAATGAATTATTTAATTTAATAAATGGGTAAATGTGAGGAATGTTTCCATTCAAAGATAAAGTCAACTAATGAATGAAGAAGTTTCTAAAATTAGGCAGAGATCACTGATGAGAGAAAAAGGAGTTCACTAAAGAGACAAGAATATAACTTTTATTTGAAAATGGATAATTAGCTCTCATTAATTAAATATTAAAATATTTTTTAATTAAATGGATTAATAAATAATTATTAATTAATAAATGATATGTGATGAATAATAAATGATTAATTAATGATATGATTATACTTAAGGGTTTGAAAATTAGGTGAATTATTTTAGCATCTACATTTTTCCCCTCTTTGAAGCAATGCTTGAAGTGAAATTTTTTCAAAGAATAAAAAGTAGCTAAGAAGAAAAATTTGAAAAGATGAAAAAAATAATTATATTCCCTAGTTGCTCTACAAGCTGACACATGGCGATATCTTGCTTCACATCGCTATTGTGAAGTAGATCAAAGAGACTTCAGGATATTGGACTGAGTAGATTTTAAGTCCCTTCGACACAATGATAGTTTAATCAACAATGAAGATTGATCCATGAAGGACAACTGATGACTGTGGATGTTCATCAGAGAGAAAGGTAGATATCAGTGATATAGAATGATTGGTCCCTTCGATACAATGGTGGTTGCTTTTGGTGGGACCCGATAGGGAGGTGATGATGGTGAATGTTGATATGTGAGGACATGTGGAAAAATATGATTGCACGATATGTCAATTCACATCCTTGTTGTGAATTGTGTGGTGATGAGGTGGATGACAAATGGCGACATCCTGCTAGTTCGCCAAGATTTTGTGGGCCCGTGTCTTTTACCAGTGGTGTAGTAGAAAATGGTGGTGATTGGATGATTTTGATTGAATGACAGAGATTGAATGACAGAGATTGAATGATGTTGATCGAAGAGACTTCAAATTTTAGAGAGTTATTTTATGTCTCTTCGATATACTAAAAAGCTAAAAGAGCATGCAATCAATGGTGGAGATCAATATGAGTTTGATTGATGGTGGAGAACACTTGAGGCTGATCAAAGAGACCCCCATATATCAGAGGGAGTGACTTTTAAGTCTCTTCGATGTAACAGAAAATAGAAGGGGCGTGCAATCATTAATGCAAATTATTTGCAACAGGAGTCTTCAAATAGTGGTGAGGTGCATGTGGAGCCAAGAAGGTGTAGAGCTTGCTAAAGAATTTTAATGGAGTACTATCCTCAAAATTACAAAGCTACCATACTAATGAACAACTAGGAGTTTCCTTTCACAGAGACCCTCAAGGATGTAGTGCTTCATTTAATTTTCAAGGGGCATTGCACTCAATTTACAAAATCCATCTAAAGGGTTATAGAATTTGAAATCCTCGAGCAAAAGGCAAGGCATCTATTGTTTCCTTCTCAACTTTTATCTATATTCATCTCAAATCTGCTTGATTTTCTCTAGTGTTTTCAGTCAGTAGAGCACATCATGAATAAGGTTGTCAAGGGTGTATATTTACTAGATGATACTCTATTTTAAAGGCATGTCAAAATTATGATTTGTGGAAGGGGAAGGGATATGTAGGAGGTATGTTTCCTCATCATTTTATGTTGCATAGAAATGTTTTTGTTACTATCTATCATGCAATAAAGAAGTCCTTGGAGATGCATAATTCAAACCATTTGCAGACAGTGTTAAATAGATATGCAGGGGAGGTTGATTTTGAGTTAGCAGAAAAGATAAGAACCAGGGTAAATGCAATTATGATGCTACTCACACATGACCATAATCCCCCAATGCTAACTCAACCAGTGGACGTGGATGCAAATAGTGTTTCCCCTTGTCATCCTAACGCTATGGGTTTCAATCTAAATGCTCTGCCACCAGTACAATTTGATGTGGGGAATTTACATGAACATCAAGATGAAAATGATGTTCAAGTAGACTAGATGGAGGAATGAAGTTTGCTCCTTCAGAATTTGCATATGGAATTTATCTCATTTTTGTCTGCTCTAAATTCTTGGATAATGTAATGAAATGATCAAATTGGCCTTGTTTTGTTTTTTGCTTAGCCCAAAAGCATATTGTAAACTCTAGGATTGTGGGTAAAATCTTGACATCCTCATATACTTTGTATTATTGGAGGAATTAGGGGATAAATATGGGCTTTTGAGCCATGAATCTAAAAATTTTATACATCTTTACTACTAATATATAATATATATAGGCCTATGGCCTTTTATCAAAAAAAAATTATATTCCCTAGTCGGGTAAGAAATGGAAAATTAAAAAGGTAAGATGATTGATGCCCCCTTGAGATATTATCCATGTATAAATGACATGGGTGATCTTTTGAAAGAAGAGATGTGAAGATAATATCAAATGGAAGATGAAAAATTAAGAAAAAAAATGCAAGAAACATGATGATGGATGAAATGATGATGATGAAATTATAATGATGATGTTTTATGCTAAGTTTGAGTTTAGAAACCTTTATTTAATATAGAAATGGATGTTTTGCACCAAGGTATATAAGATGAAGGTGACATTATACCCAATGTATGGAATGACTCAAAAAATAAATAACACCTACAAGCATATTCCATTGAATACCATGATATGGAAGACCGAGATGTTGTTGCCACAATAGACCACAAGGACCATGATAGATGCAAATAAATGAAAATACACACAAGAAAGCAAGCATAGTGGGGAAAAGAAAAACATGATCTTTCCCCTAGTCAAGCTAGAAACTAATTTATTGATTGATGATGATGATGATTATGTTGTTGATGTGGGAAGGATGCATCCAAAAAATAATGTGAGGATTGGGAAAGACATTTCTTGATGATGATAATGTGACTAAAATGGATCAATTTTTGTAGCAAGAATAATAACAAAACCAATGGATTTTTTGGATGATATACTAGATTGCATGGATTAGGATTGTTGCATTTGGATGTGGCTAGATTATGGATGGATGCTAGATAATGAAAAAGGAGAATCAATTCTAGCAATAAGGATGAAAGGATAATGAATTTATTAGGTAGAGAATGGAAATATGATTAAGTGGGGGAGAGGAGAAATGAGGATTTTTGGATGGAGGATTTAGGGCGTGATCTCCAAGGACTATATTGCATAGGAATAATATATTTTTTGTAAGATATGTGCTTGGATAGTGCTATGTAGGAAATGAAATGATATTGGATGGTTTGTGAGCAAAGGATGGATGTGTCAAGAGTTTGCTAAATCATGTTTTAAGTTTGTGTCCTAGACCCTATCAAGATCAAGGTGGGTAGGGAAGATGGATGGAAATGTCATGACAAAAGGTGTGATGGATGAGACAAATTGTCCCCAAGTGTAATAGTACACATAGATAATTGATATTACACGACACCTTTTTACTAGGTTTTTGTCATGGTACTTTTCCAAAGCACCATAAGAATGGTTTTCACTATTGGATGAATTATTTCTCTTTACTTTTTTCTTATTGTAAAGCATTATGCATGTTTACTAGGTTTTCATCATGGTGACTAACCCAAGGCAACATAGAAATGGTTTTCACCAAAGGGATTTTTTTTTACCATTTTTTAGATATTTTAATATTTTCATTTTTTGGTATTTTTATAGACATCATTGATCTTCAAATGATCACTAACTATTCTAGTTCAATTGATGGTGTTCATATAGATAATGGTGTCATGATATGCTAATAGTGACCTATGTAGAGGAGTTTCTTTGTTAGGATCATGACACTTGTATATAGTCCATGGATGTTATTATTATCCTTTTTTATATTAGGATTGGACTTATCCAAATACACACATCATGATAGAGTTCCATGGGAGTCCTTATAATAAAGTGTTGTTGCTAGGATGTGATGGATTTGTGAGTTAGGATTTTTGGATTTTGTTGGATTGTGATGGGTGATGGTAGATGTGGATAGATTATTTGACATTTTGGGTGTAGGATTTTTTATTTACCAAACTTGGGATGGAAAATAATTGATTTTAGACTTCATATTATGATTGTGTTTAGAAATAACACTTTTATATGCCTTGCATGATGGTATTGATGACCATTTTGAAGGAGGTGAACATGTTATATGTGGGAGGCATTTTTTGTGGCTTCACATTTTGTTGGTATTGAATACTTAGCTTTGATTGATCCAGTTTTATTTTAGATCCATTTTGACTTCATGCATCCATTTGGATTTATGAATTCAATGACTTTTCACATTTGATTTTTATCTTTTTATTTGTAATAATTTTGTTTCTATTAGTTACAATTGGTGGTTTTAAGGATTTTGGAATGATGGCTTATGGTGTGGATGGGAGGAATGTTAGTAGCAACCTTATGGTAAGGACTAAATATGGCCCCTATTTTGATGTTTGCATTAGATGAATTTTCCCTTAGTATCATGGAGGTATCATTAACATCATTAGATTTTGTGATTGTTGAATAGCGAAGACCGTGATTATTGAATAGCCAAGTTCTAAATTTCCTTGCTTATGTAGCCCCAATCCTCTTTCTTGATTGTATACTTTGATATATTATATTTTTGATGGGGTATTTATTGTTTCAGAATCAATATATTAACCCATGTAGTTAAAAATCATCAATGTTTGTTATTTTCTCATCTACAATAAAACCTACTTTGACAAAAGTGGATGATTCTTGTTGATAGGATATTGGGGCTTTCTTCTTGTTCATTCTTGTTTATCTCTTGATCATTTGGGATGTTGATGTGATTCATAGTAGATTCTTTATCAACTTTTTTGATGTGATCCATGTTATTTGTTTGATTATCTATGTGTCCAAGGGAGGTAAGCATCTCATCTTGGGAAAATGGAGGTTGTTGGAGTATGGATGGAATCAGGTTTAATTTTCTAATCATGGATGGTATAGAGGTGGATGAGGTGATCATTGTGGATTTATTTATCAAAGATAACATATTGATCAAATATTGTATCATCTTGGATGTCATGATCATAGATAAGATTTTGATTTAAGATTGAGTTAACTTGGATGTCATGATCGTCTATGGGTGATTGTTGGGATAAATCAAATATAGGTTCATGATTAAAGATTGGATTATCATGAATGTTATGATCATCTATAGGTATTTTCTTAGTAACTTGATCTTGATTTGTGTTGGATCTTGTTTCATAATGCTTTGGACTTTGTTCTTGACATAGATCCAATGATTTGGATAATGGAATGTGATTTTGGATAAGGATAGGAGATTATTGAATGGGCTCAAGATTTTGGCATGACAATAATGGATTTTTTATAAGAATCTCTTGAGTGAGATTGATAGATGATAGAGGGAATCATGGTGAGGGATGTTTGGATGGCTTAAGATTAGCAATGTGATGGGATGAACTAACTTATTTTATGTATTGGAGCTTGATATTATTTTTCTATTAGACCTTAGAGAAAATCCCTAAAGGTGTCTTTATTGGATGGGTTTTTTAGATTGGAATGGAGTAGATTTAATTTGTCTAGAGGATGGAGGATTGGGATAGGAGGTGGAGGCTATAAGGATTTCTTGGTTTGGTGATGGGGATGAGGATTTTTGATATGGATGGGAGATAAGGATTTGGGATATGGTTCAATGTTGAGGAAGGATTTGGATGGAAGATTGGTTTCCCTTGTCAAGGTTGGGATGAGGATGACCAATGGGTATACATTAAGGATTATGGGTATAGATTGTTCCATTTAGCTCTTGATATTTAGGACTGATGGATGGGTGATTAAAGAGTATGGGTTCTTGGTATTGAGGAAAAATGGATGGGTGACTAAATATTGTGGGTTAATATTGTTAGAAAAGTGGTTTTTGGTAAGTAGTTTGGAATTTTGTGGGTTGTGTATATTATTGTTGTTGAAATGATAGTTATCGGTAATTAGGTTGAAATTTAGGGACTATAAGGTAAGATGTTATAGGCTATTGTGATGAAGTGTAAGATGAAATCATGGCTAGTTGAGAAAGTGATGGTAGGGCTAAGGAAAAGGGTGGTAATATTGGATTAGTTGCTTCATGGATGGAAATGATTTTTGATGTTGAGTAATGTTTTGGATAATTAAGGTGGGTTGGATTCTAAGGCGAGTCAGTTTTGGGTGTGGATGCAAAGGATGGTTAATCATAGTTTTTATGAAGTGTATTTATTGGACTTGGTGGATAATTATTGGTATCTAAACCTTAGCAAAGATAAATAATCAAAGACATTTTTTGGTTTTTTAGGAAACTTAAACTAAGAGAAAGATAAATGATTAAAAAACTAAGGCTCAAAAGATAAGGTCTTGTTTTGGACTAAAGTGGGGAGGCTCTAATCTAACAATAATAAACACATGACACATGAAAAATCCTAAAATTAATTAGGTGGGAGTGACTCCTAGTGTTGTCAAAGTATGGGATCCCTTACCAAGGATGGCCAAAGACTTCACCCAAGGTTAACTCTATCTCAACACACAAAGTTAAATTATATGTAACTTCAAGGAGTGATTTGATTCCCTTGAACCACACTAAAAGATGGTTGAAAGGTCTTATCTAGGCTATACATGCATTCTAGGAGAATCCTCAATATGCCAGAAGGGAACATGAGGCATCATCTATGAATTTGAAAGTGAAAAAATGTCAAACAGTTGGGAGAAGAGGGTAACCCACCCTTCTCCTTCACTTTCTTGAGGTATAAAGTTCTTTGGGATTAGCTTGAATGATAAATTCATGAGTTCCAAGAGATGTGTCTTTCGATTCATCCCTCACTCTTTATACTCCATTAGAAAATTGAAGTTGAGGTCATCCCCTTCAGATGAAATCCAAGGCGAACCTCCTAAAAAGAAATTAATACACTAGTTCTTTGATTAACTAAATTAAATATATAGATTTATTTTAATCACTCAAAGCAATTAAATATATGTGGGTGAAGTGTTGTGTATATCTGCATTTAGGGTTTATATGTATATTGCGGGGGAGTTTATGTGTATATATGGAAATAATTTAATTGTATATACAATGATGGAGAGTGTGACCTGAATATTGAGTATATCATGTTATTTATTGTGTGTATATGTGAAAGTGTTGTGTAGGTTCAAGAGTTTATGATTATATATTGTGTGTGCAAGGTATCTGTGTTTAGGAGTATACATAATTGATGATGTATGCACAATAATAAGGAATGGGTATACATAGTAGGGGAATATGTATATACATTAGAGAATGTATGTGTATATCCCAAAGCCTATGTATACAATGATTCAAAACCTGTGACTTGTGTGTATTTTATAAAGAAAAAGTGTTAGGGGCATACATACATTGAATGTATATCAAACATGTAATAATAGTAAACAACATAGTATAGTCTAGATGGTATGAATATTAGGATGTTCGGATTTCATACAATCATATGGTATTCTATAGTGTCAAAGCTCTTGAGACCTACAAGCACAAAAAAAATATTGCAATGCAATAACAAGTGTTATATGTCAATGTTTTATGTCAATGTTTATTTCTTGGCCCTTTCAGATACAAATACAAAATTTGTTTCATCCAAAAAATCTTCTATAAAAATGATTTCCAAAAAATATTCAAAACACCTACAACTTATGAGACAATCAATAAATAAAACACAATCACATACAACATAGGTTAAATATTAGTGTGTTCATGTCAGGTTTAGAAAAATGTATGCAATGAATTGAAACATAAAAAATATAAGGACTTGAAAGCATAAAATGGGAATAAAATAAAACTCCCAATCTAGCAATCCCATTGCAAACCTCAAATGGATGTTGATTCACTTGTTGGAATGTGGGTGTGACTCAACAACATAACACTAAATTTGATTGAGAAAGTATTTTGATAGAATTGATTTATATAAGAGTGATGTGTGAAAATGATGAAAGAATGATTGTATTTATAGAATTTCTGAAAAAAAATCAACTAGGATATGTGGATAAGAATGAAGACTTGAGTTAATTGAACCGACTGTGGAGTCAACTCAAGAAATTTGGAAATTTTCCATTTTGAATTGATGAAATGATAATAACAAATTATTTAATTTAATAAATGGAAAAATGTGAGGAATAAGTTTACATTTGAAGGTAAAGTCAATTGATGAATGAAAAAGAAATTTCTAAAATCAGACAAAGTTAACTAATGAGAGAAAAAGGAGTGAATGAAGAGAGAAAAAGGAGTGAATGAAGAGACAAAAATATAATTTTTATTTGAAAATGGATAATTAGCTCTCATTAATTAAATAATCAAATTAAATAGATAAATGGATTAATAAATAATTAATAATTAATAATTAATAATGATTAATTAATGCTATGGTAAACTAATATGTTGAAGGTTAACTAATATTATGATGATAATTAAGGGTTTGACAATTAGGCGAATTATTTTAGTGTCTACCATTACACTAAACTAAGTATAAATTTTAATGATAATTTTTTAACCACAATGTAAATCGAAATACATAAAGCAAAAATTATCAAACCATAATATTCTACCGCATAAAACTAGATGTGCATGGAGAAACTCATTCAACGAAAAAGTCCACCATAAAAGAGATGCTCAAGTATGTATTAAAGTTATTGAACAAGAGTACATAAACAATACTCTTATGGCTTCAATATAACAACATTCTAGTAGCACCTATGAACATATAAAACAACACATAGATTTATTATCTTATGCCTAGAATTTATAGAACAATGGGAGAAGAAAACTATAAATGATTTCCCAAAATAATATAGAACCAAAACCATGGTTTCAGGCAAAAACCATATCACACATGAACACAATATTTTGAGAATAGTAAATCATAATAATAGACATTTTAATTCAAATATCTCACATGGGCACACTTCCCAAGAATAGTGTCCAACTTCCTTCATCGACATGCATGGGTCCTGTAGAAAACCCAAATTTGACTTTGCACTTTAAATTAATTAAAACTATAAATTTTAATTAATGTATCCCATATCCCATAATTAATTAATATTTTATTCCTCTAAATTAATTAAATTTTATTTAAGTAATTTTCCTATTTCATTTCTTCTAAAGGTTCATTAATTAATTAATTCAACCTTAGTCTATCATTTATTTCCTCCAAGCCTACTAATTAATTAATCCTAGATTAATTAATTAATTATCCTTCTAATAATCACTCATCACCTACCATGTGTCCCCCTTCCACATATGCATGTCTACATATTCATCCAATAATTCCTCACCTTTTCTTCATTATATCTGTCAAGAATAAATGTCATCTTTTAGTTGATTTTGTATGGAGCCCTCTCTCCTATCAATAAAATCTAATTTTAAATTCCTACCTTCCTAGAGATGAGAAAAATTCAAATATTTGTCTCTTTTATAAATCCTATCATAATATCCCATAATATTATCCAATCCCCTTCATTTAGTCTTCACTTTCCATTAACTCTCATATGACACTTGTCCTCTCTTCCTTGCTTGAGAACACCTCTCAACATGAGCCCTTTATCTTATGGAAACATCTCATCTCTTCATTCATTTAAGCCTTTTTCTATAAATAGAAGCCTTCACCCTTCATTTTCATCAAGTCTATTGCAAGTAACTTCATGTTTCCACTTTGCTTCCATATTATCCATTGCAACTAGGTTATGCTGAAATATTTTTATAGTAATTCACATCTCTATCTACTTAGAGCACATCAATAGGCTTAGGGTGCATCCTATTTAGCTCAGTCATGGAGTTTGAAGATGTTTGAGGTAAATATTTGTGTGTTTCATGCATTTATATTTTATTTTAAATCATTTCATTTTAACTTATTTGTTTGATTTTTTATTGATTTGTTAGTTGGATGTTCTAGTTTTGTGCTCGGCTCTATGATTCAATGCTTTTGCAATGACACAACACGCCTGCATTACAAATATAAGCACCTTTGCTACATCCCATGACGCTTCTATAGTGAATTCCCATGCTTATGTTCTGAATTTTAACGTTTTTGTTATGAGAAATTGCACCTATGTTTCTTTTATATTTTTAGGTGTTTCTAGTGCTAACCCTTGATTGTTTCTTGTCATTTTTGGCATTTCTCCTAATCCTCTACTTACAAATTTATCAAATCTATTTATTGTAGGTGTTAGGATTCTTGCTTTTGATGTTCTCTTTAGATTTGCATGTTGTTTTAAGATTTAAGGTTCTATTGCTAACCTTAGGTGTTTTGTGCATGTTTGGGCATCTTAGTAATATTTTTTATAGGTTTATTTAATCTATTTTGATGTAGGTTTTATGTTGGGAATCCTAGGGTTTGTAATAGGTTTTAATAAGCTAAGGTCTGATAGGATTATTTCCTTCTTAGGGTTTCAAGGGATTTAGGTTTACTAAATTTAGTTATTATTGGGTATTTTAGAGCTTCCTAACACTTTGTAACATTTTCTAATCTATATTTGAAAGAAATTAGGATTAATTCTAGTTTTTGTTTTTTAGATTTAGGTCTTTCTACAGATCTGCACATGTGCAAAGACTTTTAGCACTTGTGTAGCAAATTTTTGCACCTCTATGTAGACATTTTGTGCCTATATGTAGACTTTCTATGCATGTGTAGCAAATTTTAGCACCTTTATGCAACAAAATTGCACTTTTTTTCAGGTATAACTTTAGGTTGTTCTTTGTCATTCTATGCTTTTGTATTGTTAAGCTGCACTTTTGTTCAGACTTTCAATGTCTTTGTTTCATAGAGTTGCACTTTTGTTATAGTCTATTTCATTTTTGAGTTTTTCGAGTTGGTTTATGCCAAATCAAAGATTGAAAATTTAAGACTACTAACCTATGGTTTTGTAATTAGTTTGTTTAATTATTTTTATTTTCCACTAATTTAGGAACTAAAGTTAGATTAGTTGGTTAAAGAACCCTCATTTTCTTTGTTTGGAGGAGTGTGTAGACATATGCTCTCCCCTTGTGCCTAGTGTGATCTTGAGGATCAAATATATCATTTTTTCTCATTTTTTTAATTAGATCCTAGGACTTTGTTATTTTTGTGTGTATGCTCTCCCGTCGCACCTAGTGTGACCTTGGGGATAAAAAACACTTAACATATTCCTTCCTTTTAGGAGGCCTTATTGGGTATTTCATCACCCCAAAGGATAAACTCAACCACGTGTTACCAACAAGGTATATAAAGGGGGAGGACAAAATTTGCACCCTAATCTAGTTACATCGTGTTTAGTGAAGCACTGATGTCTAGGTGATTCTAGTACAAGAGGTGTAGGGTTGGTCCAAACTTTCCTGTCAAAAATTCTTGATCTATGCTTGTGATAGAATAGTGTTCATGATTGTGCCTCATGTACCCTTGTGGTATTCAGAGCACTCTCTAGAGAGATTGTACATCCTAGAATAAGACCATTTGATCATTTCCTAATGTAGTGTAGGGTACAATATCATGCCTGAAGCTAGTCACCATGTATCTCCCTGAGTAGAGGTAGAAAATCTCTGGCCAAGGTCTTAGGACCCCCAAGGAAAGGGAAAAGGTGAACCCTTATTCCACTAGATCCCTAGCTACCGACTCTTGAAAGATAAGTGCTTAAGAATAATATTGAGGTATTAGCCTTTGGTTGGTGGGCCTAAACTAAGTATACACTCCCACTTGACTAATTTTTAGGTTTGTGCTAATGTGCTTAATGTGTTCATGTGAGAAACTAGTAAAATCCATTCAAACTTTATCACCTGCAAGTCTTATCATCCAATGCATTTTTTGATGAGGTATAAATAACCTCATGAATATAATAAGCCAAATACCCTTCCTTATTTCTCCCAATCACTTTTACCCTGCCAATTGTTTACCTTTAGGATTAATAATTGCTTACTTTTTGTAAAAAAGATGTATAATATTTTTTTCCTAAATCAATTGAAATAAGTTGACTAGTGCTAACATAATGGTATAGTTTTTAGAATTGTAAAAGTCATTATGCACAACTGAGTGGATTTTAAAGTAGACTTCAAAATAGTTGAAGACAAGCGCCATAATTCTAGGTGTCGAAATTTCAAGAGTGCATAGTGGACCGAGTCTTTTAATGCTTTTTGTTTACTTTCTGTTTAAAAAAATTATGGCTCACTCTGAGCCTCTAATATTCTTATGTTATGGACCTCAGTCCATTGATTAGTTGAATTATGTTAGAAGAGTTTTTCAATGGTGATATTTCACCATCTAAAATCTAGGATTTTGTTAGCAATTTTGTATATATATGTGACTGCAAGAAACAATGCATATGGGATATTGTTATGCTGTCATAATATGCTTTGAACTATGTCTTTGAGTTATACTTTTTCTAAAATGAATAAAATAAGCTTTGCCAGTCTTGTTTTGAGTTACTAGTATTGTGCGATGGAGTTATTTTGGATGGGTTAATTTCAAAGATACAAAAGTTCATGTGATCTGAGTTAAGCATGAGAATACCCGAGAGCTGGTCACTCGAGGGAATCATATAATAGATAGATAAGTATTTTCATTTTCAATTCTGTTGTTTTTATTTCATACATGATAAATGTGAATGAATGTGATTTGTATGTGTCGAGCTCTGTTAATTAATCCTACAGGTTGTAGTTCAACTTTGCAATCATTTAGTTCTGTTCATTTGAAATTCTAGAGCACCCACTCTGGTTGTCAGTTATAGGTTCTTAAGTTTATTTTTTTTGTTAACAATTAGATGTTAGTTGATGAATGTTGTCATTTAAACTGTATGGTTTTATTGAAAGAATTTTTTTTTAATTAATTTACATGCTTTCTAGTGTAATCATTTTATACTTTTTAGTTTAATCATTTTATGCTTTCTAGCTTAACAATTTCATGCTTTCTAGCTCAATCAATTTTACGCTTTCAAGTTTAATGGCGTTTTAGTTTAAGTTTTGTTTACAATTGTTCCAAACATTCAAAAAATCTGAGAGAGTTAGTCAAGATGTTTCCTATTGCATATAGCCTTTGAACACTACTCAGTCGATACATTCGAGGCATTTTTCAACTAAAGTGATGGGACCTAACGACATCCTGTCACTTTTTGGCGCTGTTGTCGAGGAACTTCCTTTTCTAGTGTTAGTAGGAGATTGCTTGAATACCTCTTTTAGGAAAAAAAATATAGTCACCAAGCTTTCTTTTTCTGCATGGTCAGGAAACGAGGCCCGCATGGAAGATGCATACCAAAACCCCCCCAAAAGACGTTCCAACCAAAAACAGGGAGGAGGAAGTCTCAACTGAAGAAATTATCAAAGAATTGATCGAGTAGGATCAACATGAGACCTCCCTGTACACCCCAGAAAATTTCCCATCAAAACAAACATTTGTAAAGGAGAGTATTCCTTTGCATACCCCAAAACTTTAGCCATTAGAACAAACTTTTGAAGAGGAACACATTCCTTTCAATGTTATGGGTGACCGTAGAAATATCGCTAACCTAGCAGGGGGAGTGCGTACATTTACTTATCCTATTGCTATTGATGCAGATGACGAGACACCTATGAAAAATATTTCACCATCCTTCTTTCCAACCTTCAGAGGTTTATCTTCTGAAGACCCTGATTAGTTCCTATTTGAGTTTAAAGTTTTGTGTTAGACATATGACTACAAGAATGATAACCAAAAATTAAATCTCTTTCCTGCCATTCTGAAAGATGCATCAATGCACTGGTTCATGTGATTAGCTTCAGGGTCAATAACCTCTTGGGACGATATGGAGTCTATCTTTCTGGATAAATACCAGAGTTACTGTAGAGTCAACGATAGGAAAGAGGATCTATTCAAACTAAGGAAAATCAAAGATGAAAGCCTAGAAGATTACCTAAATAGGTTCATCTTCTTATCTAAATAATGTGGCGGAGAAGCCATAAGTCTAGAGATTCTAAAGACCATATTTCTCAAGGGACTTGATGAAGATGCTAGGAGAAGTCTAGATTTAATGGGAAAAGGAGATGTGTCCCAACTTGGACTTAATGATATCACTAAGCTATGCCAGAACTTCTCTCGTACTCGAGGAGGTATTCGTAAGTCTACTCTTTTTAGAGTTTCCAATGAAATAGGAAAATTGTGTGAGGAGATAGAAAATCTTAAAATTGAAATTCTTGTTCAACTAAACACCACGCTGGATGGAATACATGCCAAAACATGTAACCCTGAAACCTTATCCATCTACTGTCCTAGGTGTCGAAATAAACATCTATTAAGAGAATGCCCTTTTGAAAAAATTGACGTTTTTCAAGTTTGTGAGAAGACTCATGCTACTGACCAATGTCAGATCTTGAATGCAATCAAGAATTCCAAGAAAAAGACATCTCAAGTGGAGGAGGAGGTCAACTTTGTAAATCAAAGACTTGGAGGGAATTTCTCTTATGGCTAGAATTCAAATCCCTCCTAGTGGCCCCCAAAAAATTGGAATAATAATCAGTGGGCAACACCTTGGCCTCAAACACCACCTAACTGGGGAGCTTATCCTTGGGGACAACCTAAATGGGAAAATCAGTCTTGGGGAAACCCTCAATGGCCAAACTAGACTCAACAACAATGGTATCCTCAAAATCTTGCTCCTCAATCGAATCAACCTCAAAATTAGTTTTACACTAGGCCGAGAAGGATGCCTAATCCATAGCAGAATTTTTTATCAGCTCCTCATAACCCTCAACAAAATGAGCAGGTTAACCAACCACAACTTCCAGCACAACCTGCTCCTAATCCAAAGAATAACCATCAAAATACCCTAGTGTATTCTACAAAACAGGAAAATGTGACTAGAATTAATGCCATCCATTGTGGAAATTTATAGTTAAGGTCAGGAAAAACACTCCAGTAGCCTACCATAGTTGAGATCCTGGACCAACCCATTAAATAATTTGCTGAGACAACTAAGACATCTTCTACACCTTTAGAGAAAAACCCAGTGAGTACCCAAGACAAGACCCTTCTTCCATCTCCAGCTAGAACTTCTGAGTTACCTCGGGAGGAGGGTGGTCAGTCTCCAACTAATCCTTTAAAGGAATCCACCTTGAAAGAGAAAAAATCAAGTGCCTTTTCTGGAGTGTCTGAAACCAACCACCTTAAAAAACCCTCTGGAAATGTCCTTATCCACTGAAATTGCACTGATACAAGAGATTAAACAACTGCAAATTGAGGTTCCTTTGTTACAAGCAATTAAAGAGATTCTTGAACTAAACCAACTGATTAAATAGTTATGCATCAAAACACCAGGAAGGAAACCAAAACATATCAATAATGTTCACATAATTGGTTATCTAGCTGATTTTTTTTCTAGAAAAACCACAGCTCTAAAATATGATGACTCAGGCAGTCCACTAATAATGGTGACAATCAATAAGGTAGCAATACCTAATGCACTTGTGGACTTAGGAGCAGCCATTAACGTAATGATGGTCGATGTTATGGAAAAATTGGGATTCACTGATTTACGTCCCACAACTACAGTGTTACAAATGGAAAATCAATCCATAGCTATTCCCAAAGGTGTCATAGAAAATGTTCTTGTTAAGGTTGATTGTTGGGAATATCCAATATACTTTCAAATAATCCAGTCCCTCACACCAAAAGACAGTTATTTGACAATCCTAGGAAGACCATGGCTAGCTACTATTGCAGCCAAGATTGACTACAGAGAGGGAGGAATGACCATTTCACATGGTCCTAATAGCAAACATTTATTCTTGTATCCTCCTACCAAACCTGCTGAACATAACAAAGTATGGGTTGATGAACTAGATGGTCCAACGAACAAGAGAATCTAGCCTCACTTGATATGGTGGTCATTAAACAACATGGTGAGGAGTTGGAAGATGAACTAGAAAACAACATGGAAAATCTTACCATGGACTCAATTGATTAAGAAATGTTAGATGTAGAAGAGATTTTAGGATAGACAATCAACGTGGATCACACTAAATTCGATAACACCACCTTTATGGGATTACCTTGTCCTTTGGCTAATATTATTCCAAAAACGGATCACTTCTTTGAAGATATTGCCAGACTCCACTGAACCATACCACATAGTTGTCCTCTCAACACTTTTACAAGAGAAGTTTATACTGTCACCTCTAATCATCTGAGGGTCAAAACCAGCATATTATTACTAGGAAAAACTTTGAATATCAACAATTGGTTGACAAAGCCAGAAGAGCATAAATTGTTTGATATCTTGGTAAATAGATCTAAAGATTTTTCTTGGGATTATACAAATAAGAGAAGAATACACCCAAGTGTTTGTACCCATCACATCTATACCGTGGATGTTCAACCTATTCGTCAACCACAACCAAGGCTCAATCTTGCCTTGAAAGACATTGTTAAAACTGAAATTGAGAAACTCCCGCAAGTGGGATTTATATATCCCATTTTTTACAACAAATGGGTTTCACCTTTGGTAGTTGTTCCAAAGAAAAATGGGAAGTGGAGAGTGTGTGTTGACTATAGGGAACTCAATAAAGCTACCCATAGAGATTACTTCCCTCTACTGTTTGTAGACCAAGTCTTGGATAATTTGGATGGAAGGAAGTATTTCTCATTCCTGGATGGATTCAGTGGATACAACCAAATACAGGTAGTCGTAGAAGACCAGGACAAAACAAATTTTGTGTTCCCTTGGAGAAAATTTGCATATCGAGTTCTTTCTTTTGGGCTATGCAACACTCCTACAACTTTTTAAAGAGCTATCCTGGAAATATTCGTTAAACTAGTAAACGATTGTGTGGAAGTCTACATGGACGACTTCACTGTTCATGGGTCAAATTTTTATGAAGGCCTTCAAAATTTGGATAGAGTGTTGAAGTAATGTGAGGACCATCAGCTATCCCTGAGTCATGAAAAATGCCTAATAATGGTAAAACAAGGGATAGTGTTGGGACACCACATTTCAGCTGAAGGGATAAAGATTGATGCTAAGAAAATCGAGGTGATACAACTTGTGACCCCAAAGACCCAAACCGATGTTAGAAGTTTCTTAGGGAATGTTGGATACTATCAAAGATTCATAGGAAATTTTAGTAAGATTGCATCCCCTATGTTTTCCCTTCTCCAAAAGAATGTTGATTTTATCTAGACACCAGAGTGTCAATCATCATTTGAAATCATTAAGGAGAAACTCATTTATGCTCCTGTCCTGCGTGGACCTAATTGGAACCTTCCATTCCATATTTATGCAAATGCTTCTAATGATGCTATTGAAGTGGTATTAGGAAAGTAAGATGAGACTAGGGGAAAGTATGCTATCTATTTCATCAGTAAGAATTTGACCCCTAATGAATGGAATTACACCACCACAGAGAAGGAATTTCTAGTTGTAGTACATGCAATCAAGAAATTTCGACATTACATCACTGGGTACAAAGTAACTATGTACAAAGATCATTCAGCCATTAAGTACCTAATGAATAAACTTGTAGTAAATGAAAGGATAATCAAGTGGTTATTACTTCTACAAGAATTCAACATGACCATTGTTGAAAAACTAGGGAAGTTCAACATAGTTATAGATTTCTTATCCCAAATCAAACAAGATGATGGAGATTGTGCTCCTGTGCAGGATGAATTCCTAGATGAAAATATATTTTCCATCTCCATTAAAACCCCTTGGTTCATTGACATGGCCAACTATTTGGCGCTTCATAATTGCCCCCATATTTTACATCAAAACAGAAGAAATGTCTTGTTCAAGAAAGTGATTCATTCAAATGGATTAATGGAATACTATTTCGATGTGGTCTTGATATGGTTTTATGATGTTGTGTTAGGGCAGATGAACCATATAGCATCCTTAGAGCTTGCCATGATGACCCCTCTGGAGGCCATTATTCTACCAAGAGGACGTCCCATAAGATTTTGGGTGCATGATATTACTGTCCCTCTATGCATAAAGATGCAAAGAAATATGTTTGCCATTGTGATGAATGCTAGAGAGTAGGGAGACCCACTACATCCAATGAAATTACTTTGCGACCCCAAGTAGTCCTCAAACCATTTGGAAAGTGGGGATTGGATTTTATCGGTCCTCTAGACCCCCCTTCACAAGGGAAAGAGTACATTTTGGTTTGTACCAACTATCTAACCAAGTGGACAGAAGTTCAAGCTCTAAAAGTTGCTAGGGAAGAACAAGTAGTTGATTTCCTGTATAACAAGATTTTTCTCATATTTGGAGCCCCTAGAACAATTGTCACAGATCAAGGACCCAAGTTTATGTTTAAATTTCTATTAGCCTTCACTGATCATTTTTAGGTAAGCCATAAGAAGTCATCACCCTATCACCATCAATAAAATGGTAAAGTTGAAGTCACCAATAGGGAGTTAGAGAACATTCTAACAAAAATAGTTTCATTAGGAAGGAAAGATTGGGCTAGGAAACTACCTAAAGCCGTTTTGGCTTATAACACAACTTGGAAATCAACCACCGGTTTTAGTCCATATGAGTTAGTTTTTGGGAAGAAACCACTTCTACCCATTGAATTTGAACTCTAAACCCTAAGAACAACAATAGAGTTAGGCTTAGATCTTAAACAAGCACAGGTTGAAAGAGTCTTACAACTTAGTGAGTTAGATGAACTTCATTTAGATGTCCTCCACCAAACTAAGGTAATTCAACAACAACGAAAGACTTGGCATGATAAACACATTAAGGAAAGAGAGTTCCATAATGGGGATTGGGCGTTGTTATTCGATTCTTGATACAAAGATCATTAGGGGAAATTGAGGATTCATTGGTCGGGTCCTTATGAAATTTTTGAGGTATTTTCAAATGGAGCAATGCAACTCAAGCCCATTGATGGTGACACTCAAACTCTGTTACTCAATGGACATCGATTATGCATCTACCATAAACCAATTAACAGGGAGGAATTTACAAGGATGGTAGAAATGCAAGGAGAAATATAATGCGTTGACTTTGCTACATCAGAGCCAATGGAATGTTCAGATTAATAGTCACTTAGTCTTAAAAATAATGCAGGTGTATGTATTTGTAATTACTTCAAGGAATTTCTTTTAAATTTTTCATCCTTTGGACTTGGCTAAATTCATTTCTATTTTGCAAGACATTATTTTTAATCAAATACAAATTTTGACACATCTTGTTGCGATGCTCTGGAACTTGTACGCCTGACTGGTGCCATTCTTTGTTTTATTCCTACAATTTGGTGCATCTTTCAACGATGCTCCGGAGAGTCTAAATCCAAAGTCCTTCATTATGCTTCCTTCTTCCAGCGGCATCGTTTGATGATGCTCCAAAAATTTTCTTGTTGCATTCTAGCTACATCTTTCAGCAATGCTCCAGAATGTTGCTATTTCTTCGTTCCAGTGGCATCTTTCAGTGATGCTCCGAAAAAAAAAATTCTTCCTTCCGGCAGCATCTTTCAAAGATGCTCTGGAAATTTTTGGTTGATTCTTCCAAATGCATCTGTCGGCGATGCTCCAGAAATTTTTGGTTGCCGCTCCGGCTACATCTTTCGATGATGCTCTGAAAATTTCATTGCCGTATTCTAGTGGCATCTTTCAGTGATGCTCTAAAAATTTATTTTTCTCTCTAGTTACATCTCCCAACGATGCTCCTGAATTTTGCCACTTTATTTTTTCATTTTGGGTGCATCTCTTAGCATGCTTCAGAACTTTTTGTTTTTCACCCCAGCTGCATCTTCCAATGATGCTCCAGATTTTTGTAAATTCTTTTCCTTTCTGAATGCTTTGATTTTTTGAATGTCATACACATGCCCATTATTCAATTTTTCCATCACCTTCGAAATCCACACCCTACATTGTCATCTCTTATCATAATAAATTTAAATTATTATGGCTACTTTTCTATCATAATAACTCTAACATTAATTAGTTGTCCCATCTGTGTTCATAATAAATTCACCGCCACCCTCACCAACTCATACAATTATACCATTATGTCAGCAAAGGTAAGTGATTTTCAAATTGATGACGGGACGTAAGGTATGCACAACTTTTTCTTTAAGAAGGTAATTATTTTGAATAAAGATAAATAAATTCGCAAGAACCATCGCCCTTTCCAAATTTAGTAAAATGTGTGATTGTACATTTGCTTGAGGTACGATAATTTTTGCGCTTCTTCCCATGCAAAGTAATAATGAAAGTACATCAAAGCCCAAATACGATAATTAATTCATGTCCCATCGGCTATATCAAGTGCATGTGATTGAAAAGTTACATTTTCTTTACTCTGCAATTCAGTTTTGTTTAAATAGTTTTCTTTGAGCACCACGACATTTTAGTAGAAATTGAGAAGAGCCATAAAAAAAGCACAGCATGGGAGGAGCTAAGCGGAAATCTAAGCCAACTTCTGCAGACAAACTATTAGCACTAAGCAATATTTCAGAACTGTTCCAGAAAGTTGGGTGGCTAGAATTTATAAAGAAATTTGAGGGGCACAATGAGCAACTGGTGAAAGAATTTGTGGAGAATTTCTTAGATGGTCAATTTGTAGTATGAGGCAAGCGATTCAAGGTGAGTCCTAAGATCATTTCTCGTCTATTTGGTTTTAAAAATGAGGGTATTAATTTCTTAGAAACAACCAATATTTCCTATCAAAAAATGGTAGAGCTCTTTAGTAGGGAAGGGGAACCTTAGCCTTTGTTAACTGTAAGTACTAGAGGGAAAAACAAAGGATTTAAGAGAATGTCCATTCTAGATCCATGGAGAATAGCAATGGCTTTGATTATCAAATATTTTACTTTTGAAGGACAATGTGCAGTAATTGTAGGTCCACCTTTTCGCTTACTCACCCATTTGCGCCATGGCACTGGAAACCCTACACTTAGGGTTAATCTACCTACATTTCTTTGTGATTTTGTTATTAACATGATTGAGAGATTCAAAATTGGTCTAGGGCTGCTAAAACACCATGGCCTCATCCATTTAATTTGTAAACATCATTTTCGAAAGAAAACGGAAAGGAAGTCGTAGAAATTTCTTTAAAATTTTGAAAATCCAGAGCCCATAAGACACCTTGAAGAAGGTGAATCATCTAGACGAGTGGCTCAACATTTGGAAGAGAATTCCCCAGAGCCTCTAGATGCTTCTGAACCCCAACATGCCACAATATCCCTTGACGTCAAAGCGCCGAAATTTTTACCCAATATTTCAGAAACCCCTGGCAATCAAGAAAACGTAAAAATAATAAACTTAGGAGATGAGGAAGCTCCCCCTCGCAAGAAGAAAAAGAGGTTTAGAATAACATCACAAACATATCCTCCTTTGAGGAGAAATAAGCAATTATCTACCAAAATTAGTGGTGTCGTAGCTAGTGATCAATTGAATGCCCCTAAAAAGAAAAAGGCATGATCGACAACCACATAATATTGAAGTCCAATCCTTAGAAACTGAGGTTCAACCTTGTGAGGAAGCATCAAAAGAAAGTGAAAAACAAACCAATAAATCCCCTAAGGTCGAGAGGGAGGATATGCCATTAGAATCAAGACAAGAAGGATTAGGGGAACAATTGCCACATTATTTGGGTGTTGAGGATGAAACTAAGAAACATTTGTCTCCTCTAGTTGTCAATGTTATTGAACAAGGTTCATTTGAGGTGCCTAATGAAGAAAATATAACCAATAATGATGTAGAAATTCCTAGTTTTCTTTTTTCTATCAATACAAAGGTTGATCATAAAGAAATAGAGCTAGAGGAGTTAAAAGTAGAAATTGTTCAATTGAAATGTCAGTTGCAGAAAAATGAAGAACAAATCAATCAACAACAGGAAGAGATATATGTACACACTACAGTTTTGAAGAATAGAGATCAGGAAATTGAAAATTTTACAATTCAAATAGAATAAAAAGATAAAAATATTGAACCATTGCAATTTCAAGTGCAACAGTGGAATGAGGAAAGTAAAAGGTATGTGACAAATTTTTCTAAAAAAGACAGACAAATCAAAAGTTTACCTGATAATTTTATGCAATTACTTACAAAATTTGAAAAAGAAAAGGACAAATAGAAATCTGAGCCTAATGTGTCCTTAAGCAAAATTGTTGAGTTGGAGGGAGATTAATGTTAAACCAACAATGGAGTCAAAAGAGATACAGACCGAACCAACTAAAATTGAATGGTTCCAGGTTCATATACCTCCATTGTTGGTTACATGGATGGAAAGGTGTTATTTTCTGAGACGAGCAGGTATAGAGAATGCTAGATTGAAAAAGGAAATAGTTTTATTAAAAGAGTCATATGATAGGCTTTATCAAGCTAAAACAGATGCCTGCCAAATTGACAAATTGCTATTAGC